>UZAN01054753.1:0-11485 GCA_900618425.1 Echinostoma caproni | reverse complement strand
TTCATTTGCTACCTACACGACGAATTTCCCCTTTGAAATTGAATCAAATCCTTCATTACACACATGATTGCTCAATGCCAATAAGTTCTCTTCAACGACGCTCAAATTTATTTAACAATTCAGTTACGTAACCGCCTATCCGGTTGACCTTGCATATGACTGACCAGTCGTATTTCAGCTGGTAAGTACTGTGGACTTGGGCTAAAGGGAGTTCGACAGTGGGGTGCTGTCCACGGCAATGTCTACCTGGTGAATTCGATAGAATATTGAGTTCAGGTCTTCGGTGGATAACCCGCTGACTTCATCCGCTTTGAATGCAAATAGCGAGATAGCGTAAAGCTTGGGTATACTGTGGGGATCTTTCTCTGTCACTCATGTATAATCATCGCCAAGAGCAACTTATAAGGGTTATACTTCACTTATTCCAATAACGAAGGCGAACGAAGTCATTCCACATAAGTTTGCTTTGGATCAATTTATGAATAGATATGTGAGTTAGATCATAAAAGTCTGTCATTCTATCTGTCTGTTAACCTATCTACGTATTTATGTTTATAGAGAGAAAATTAATGTCTTTGGTATGTGATAGATTGACCTGAATTTTGAACTATCTTTATCGCATTATTTACACAGGTGTTACGCATCCATTAGCCACACGTCTCTAGCGTTGACACATCATGCGAGAGCTGAGCAAAACGTTTCCGCATGTAAACAATTGTTACACAAAAATGAGCATTACATTTTCCAGAACTATCCTTCGCCACCGTTCATGCACGATTTCATGCGCTTAAACAATTTGATAAAACAGCTCGATCATGACGAAGTGGTTAACTCTTGAACCAGTTTACCACTGGCCTCTACTAGAGCCGTTGGGGACGTGCATCGCATCGGATTTCACGCATCCTGCTCTTCACACGCAAAAGAGTTCCTCTGAGTCAGATCGATTGTTATGGTGCAGCCAGGTTCTTTGTGATCGACAACAGCTTTCAGCACTTTGGGCTGACCACGCGTGGCCTATCAGTCTCCAGGGGTTGTAATTTGCTATGCGAGCGGAACAATAGCCACATGACCGCTTTTGACCATAAACACAGTCACCATCTCCTTTGTCACACTGCACTCGAATTGGACTGTCTGAGATCATGCTCCATCAAATCGGCATCTGTTGCTAGACAAAACCTACCACAGTATCTCGGTTAGGTCGGGACTGGAATAGTAGCGCATGAGGACAAATATCGTGTGTGATGGCGTAGATCGGTCATCACTTTGGTTACATATATATATGCAAGGAACAGTTCAGCTGAACAGTGTGTATGGCGTATCCAACAAATCATATTTACAAAATTATGAGCTGATCGGGACCTGGGAATTCGATGGACACATATTGTGCGTGATCCTGCCATACCCGCTCTAGCAGGAATATTGAAATAAGAAATCTAATTTGAATTTAATCTACTTATATTGCCGTTCTTGCACAAATTCCATTTCCATCTAAACCATGATCCCTGCATCAATTCATGCCGATCAAATGAACGGTTCCTGGTGTACACAATAATTATAAATATTTTTCAATAGAAACTTTGTACTCTGTTAGATCTGAGTCAAAAAATATTCCATTTTCTTGATTCCTTGATTTACGCCACAATTTTCAAACGCCCTAGAGGAATCGTGTACGTACGCACTATCGTTTACGCACGACCACCTATAAGGGTGGTAACACGACAAAAAATAATGAATTCTTTGTGGCGGTCTGCGTGCACGCGTGCGTGCGTGCGTGCGTCCGCGCTTCATCATTTCAGCATTGACTTTGACAAATCACGTGACTTCTCCGATCGCTACGCCGGACCGGTGGATGCCACAGAGCACAGATTGTTCGGTCACAATAGGGTTTTTTTCATTTGGTCAGTCTGTGTTTAATCAAGCAATATGTATGTGATGAGATATCGTTATTTCCATGGTGTGACAAACATTAAATAAACTCAAAGTTTTGTAAACATTTGTCACCTATATGATCTGTAGGCAACGGAAAAATGTAGTTGTTTGTGGAAAATGATATGCAGAATGGGGTACTGTGAAGTGCTATTCTGTATACATAGTGTACAAACAACCAGACAGACAGGTCATCGTCAGATGGAAGCGAAAAATGAGAGCTTTCCTTGAAATGATAGAAAACAGGAGATTTCACTGGGGAATTCTATAAATTGGCCTATATACCACACACACACATTGGACGAATTACAGACATTTGATTGATGACAGTCGGGCCTCATTGGAAAAAGTTTACACTAGACGGAAATGAGTAGTGATAGCAGTGGGAAAATGCTAACACGCGAAGGCATCTGTTTTCCGTACCAGTAGACAAACGTACAGTCAATTATTTATACCATATTGGTGGGTCACGCAGTCAGTTTTCAGACGGTATAGCAAATAAGACATCACTTGAACTTCGAAGTTTTATTCGCCACTAGTACAAATGACAATTGAAGTTTACACTTAACAATGTCCGTGGACAACCGTTTTATAGTTCGCTTTTCTTGTTTCTGACATTGGAGTGCAATTTGATATTTTCTGTAAACAAATATCAGTTGTGTTACTGCAACTCCGTTGCGAATGGCAGTTCAAACTACACCAATAATTTTTAACGCTTATTGAATAGCCCTTGATGCTTAGAGCAAAGAAATGGGTGTAGCGGTTAGATTGATCAAAGCAATATAAAATGTTTTGCTTCTGGAGAATGTGTTCGAGTGAGCCTGCAAATTTAGAGGTTAGAGGAGCACGTACTCGTTCTGGATACCTTTATCAATAACTTAAAACAAATGTACAGGGCATAGTTCGTATGAGCTAAAGTTTGAGAAATGAGTGTAATGCCAAGATTTCTAATAATATACTAGAACATATTATATATATAATATATTTTAAACAAAATGTGCCTCGAAAGTCGTCATAGCAACAGACCTTTCACAATAGTAGCAAATACATCAAATCCGTTGTAGTACGTTTTCTTTTAAAAATAATCTCAGGTTTCCGAAAGGAGTCCAATTTGTACAGGAACTCGATTGATACACTTTGCATGGATTTAAAAGTTGTGTAATATACTTGGATTTGAGTGAGCAGTAGGATGTCGCCGGAAATAAATGCTCAAGACAAGCGTATGGGGTGCAGCTTGGGTTGAAATCGCCATCGTAAAGCTGTGTGATAGAGAGAGACAGCTAAAATCATCATGAACCCGAAGGTCACGGGAATGAATGAACGAGCATGAATCACAGTCAAACTGGACAGTCATTTGTCAAGAATGTTATACAGGAATACGGAGAGCGTTCACTAAATCGCTTGAACAGTGCTTTAACTGTTTCACATGAGGATGACACAACATGATAAAGAAGCTGGTTATCAGTGCTTCCGAATCACTCCAGTACAACACAATATGTACGACTAGTAAACTATGGGTATTTAAAAAAGGTAAGTAATTTAAATGTTGAACAGTTTGTATTATATTTGTTTCCCACATTAAATGAGGGTGAACCCGAATCAATTAGGAGTCAATTATCACGTAGTTGGATATCACATGACAGATCAGTTGTCAGCAGTTCGGCCATAGGTGTTTCGGTGTTTGTATAAATTGCTTTTGGGCACACAGACGTGAAGTTGTACGGATTGATTTTGACGGCCTTCGCCGAGGATAGAATACGGAAACACACGTGTCTGTGGATCATCCAGTTCCAACTCTGTACAGCGGTCGGATTGGTTCGGTCCTGTTTACGATGTGATTGATACAACTCCACCAGGTGCAAAACAACCCCACATTTTACTGAGCTAATTACTTTAAAAGTGAAGAACAAGCTCATTTTTGCTGATTCACAATCATGTCCATAAAGCAGCATAAATATATCATTAATTGAGTAGGCAAGATATCGCCTTGGAGTAGGGGGAAACATTCAAAAAGAGTCGTTTCTCATATTACTAGGATTGATTTCACCTTGTAACTTTATATGAAATCCACAATGATCATAAAGTTTTGTTCGTTCACTCATCCGGTAATCCAGATCAGTCGATATATCGGCTGGATGGAGTGGGGGGAGTTCAAACGCATCAACAAATTGTTTTGAGGCCTTTCGTGGGAATTATGCAGTAAATTCTCATCGCTTCTGCTCTGGTTACCACACGACATTTATTGTATCTTGCTAGTTGAAAGCAATTGGTTTCTGCTCAGTGCAAAACCGATTTGCAGGCAAGTAACTTAATCGTTCCGGTGTTCAAACATGCAGACTGTTGCTTACGAACCCCGTCAGACAATCATCTAACCGTAGGGCCTATGTACAATATTCCACAAGAACGAGGAACTTAATAGACACAGAATATAACGGCCTAGTTATGTATATTGTTCTTGAACGACGAAAATACAATTAACTTCAATGTGACAAAAAACATAAAGCTTGAATGTATAAAATATCTGATCGTTTGCATCGGTTGGTATCCTTTCTGTAATATCAACCCGTTTCTCATTTCAATTGCAAATGAGAGTTAAATCAATGTATCATTAATTTGATGTTTTTCAAAGTGTTTCCTTTGTAGTGAATTAGGCTATTCACTAAGTTTTTCATATACCCCTGTTGTGCGAATGGCGATCCAGAAACCTGGGACAATACTTTCATTGTGTCCTCGATGTAAATCCACGGCGGATCACCAACCAACACAATGGTCCTCGGAACTAGCTGCAGAAACTCGGCACTGTGAATGGGACAAATACTACCCGCACGTTTACTGTGCAGGAATCGTGATCGATAATCGAGACGGAATGGTTTTCGGCTTCTAGTCATGGCTGATGTGGTGGGAATTCGTCTCCTTCTCTCGCTCTGTTTGACTCCCGAAACCATGTATGCTGATGCCACAACCACATTCCGGCTAATCTAGAAGTGCTCACACAAGAATGAGGGAACAAGATGAGATCTTTGTGAATCTCTTATCCGGTCTCAAGGTAAAATCAAGCTATACATATAAAATTATAATATGCGTCTAAATTGATTTTTTCATTGGAGACGATTGGCCAGCCAAAATTTGTTGTATCCTGTAATGATGTCAACGTGTCAGGCAAACTGTTGAGACGGTTTTCACTCAGCTGATTTGATTGATTCATGAGCGATGTAAATGTGCTGCGCTCAGTCTCCGATTTCAACGAATACCTCAGGTGAAATTTTCACTGGATATATATATATATATATATATATATATGAACGGATTTCTTTTCTTTCATGGACACAGTTCCAATCGGGAAACATTCTTTCCTTTATTTCACTGCCACAAATTGAAATCGGTGAGATCTGATTCAGTTCCCAACGCTGTAGTTGAACCGAATCAGTGGAACAAGGGGGTATGCAAGCGAGTTGTGTAATTTGTTTAAGGATTAAGGTCAAGTTGTTTGACACATCTGGATACTGCTTCATACAAGTGAACTAGTTTCATCACGATGGTGAATGCAAATGTCTTAGTGTAGGATGAGGGAAGGTAAGATGTGTCACACAACACGATGGCAAGGCGACATCTGACATGAAGTTAACAAGTTAACAAGGCACATACGATTGTACACAAACAGACCACATAACACTGCTGCATGATTTATATCCAAGACAGTTTTCGCTGCATCTCAACATGTTGTGTACTGAAAAAAAGTAACAATTTTATAGAGTTTTGGTATAGAAACAAATTAAATTATAGAAAAACGTTTGCAGAAAAGGAAGACACATTCAGAGAAAGATCTTGGCACCTTGGCTAACACAAGCTGTTTCTATCGGTGCAAAAAGATAGAGAGAGTTCCGTCAATTGAAAGCTTTTGCTTCAGGGAACCTTAGCCACCTAGTAATTCGTGAAATCGTGAAACTGTGAGTTCCAACCGGACACAAATCTTGCGGCATTACAAACCGGGTTATGTGAAATCATCATCGGAACAAATGAGTAGCCTTTCGAGCCATTATCGCTTCTAGATATGGCAATCTCGGTGACTGTCGAGGTCCCGTAATGGTATGAAACGCGTAGGTGCATTGACTAGGTGACCGAAATGTGACAAATGCAATACGAGTGCACTCAATGGCAGTTCCAGTCTTACCCATCCTCCAATAAAACCAAGTTGTTTTGAGGAAATATTCTCACATTCTGTTCGAGAGGTAACATTATGCTATTCCGGGGTACATCTGACCGCAGGTACATTCAATCGACTCAATCCAGTTCAACACGACCGAC
The DNA here is from genome assembly GCA_900618425.1 of Echinostoma caproni. NCBI lineage: Eukaryota > Metazoa > Platyhelminthes > Trematoda > Plagiorchiida > Echinostomatidae > Echinostoma > Echinostoma caproni. Next base: position 5,254 of record UZAN01054753.1, on the reverse strand, counting down.
ACCAAGAAGCATTCTTTAATTCGTCCCATACATGAAAGTTATCGTTCGAATAAGTGAGCCGGGAGTTGACCTGATTACTCTGTATTTGAATAGACGCCTGGGGGATGACCGTTATCCTGTAAAGCGTGGATTGATAGTGGCCAGAGGTCCAGATTGCGTGAGTGGGGAAACGTGTGAAATAGATTAAGCGTCAGAAAAGCATGAAGTGCAGGTACTAACCTGTTCCAGCTTTGCGACACACAGAGAGATATGGTAGCTTCTCGTCTGAAAATGTGATAAGGTAGAAAGTCAAACCCAAATCACTCAACTCTCGTATCCCTTACCGTGTTCCACTGACTCATTCTCGTCAAAGGTTTTGCTTTCTCTGACGTAAATGTATAAATGTGTGCTTGCAGCTGAACGTGTGCACGCAACCTATCAACCCATGTGGAAAGCACAGGGTAGACAAGGAGAAACGCTTGAACAGAGAACTATTTTGTAATTCACTCGTCATTTATTGGTTAATTTCATCGCCACAGACAACTGCAAAGACTTTCAATCGATGAAGTTCATTCTGATTATCAGCAATCCTTGCCCATGCAAACGGTCCCCTTTCTTTCGTGGTCACACCACTGGTGTAACAAACATGGACAAGTTATTGGGTTCATGCGTCTGATCTCAAACCTCATTGTGCCCTCTAGTTAACAGACTTGGTGTACTATTCCCTGTACCTTGGATCAGTTTGGTTCAGTGTTTTCAGTTATTAATTGCTCAAACGAGAATTTTGAGTGAACGAGAAGTTACCCGTTTCACGAAAGCAGTTTGACATGCTCTTATGGAATGCTCAACCCAATTTTGAGTACACCCATAATTTTACCTTGTCGGTTTTCAGATGTCTAAGTGTCCCAGTGCAAATTTCCCTTTAGAATATTGCTTTAAGTAGGTAATGATATGAAGTGAGTCGAGGAATCAAAGGTTATCATGAAAGCAAACTTCTCTGAGAATGAAGCCATTTGTTCCGACACTTTAGTTTATCCTTTGATGAATAGTTCACTAAGACTAGTCAACCAGTTGAGAGTTTGAAAGCAAGTTTTCTTCCTCCATTACCTTTGACATGCTAGGAGGGGAGTTTCAAATACCTTTTTTTCAGTTTACGGAACACTCTTGCCCACAGCGGAAACGAACCAGCCACATGTGTTTTGGTTTAGATCAAAAAAACATAAAGCAAACATTGCGATTCATATTTATGCCCGTCCCAAATTCAAACTAGATCAAGTATATGCTATATAACAACCGGAGTTTCATCAAGTCTCCGTTTGAACGATTCAACAGTTGGCACACAGACGACTATGAGATGGAGCGACGTTCCCAGTGGTGCACATCACGACTGCTAACAATTGACACCGGCATTTCAGTCGACACTTTAAGATTGTGCACTTAGAAACCCGCGCAAAGGTGATTACGATTTCTTGTTACCATCACAATAAAGAAATCATGTTTGCTTCAAAAATGTAACTGAATATGCAACGCAAGTAAACAAACATTAATTTCCTAGCAAACGTCAAGGATTATCTTTGCATAAATGGTCTTTAATAATACAAGAATTTTGGAATATTTGAGGTATGTATTATCAGCTTATCTACTCTTAACAGTTCCAATAATTTGCAGTTACATTTTTGCTCTGGACATTCACAAGTTTGTTACCAAGGTTTAACAGCTGCCCCTCGCAAATTTAATTCCGTCGGAAGTACAATAAACATCCTCAAACTGTGATAGCGTTATTCTTCATTAGTTATTTTCTCTGTTCTAGGTAGTAAGTCATAATGTGTGCTGCAAACCCGCCTTAACTGGTTATATTCAAAGCACTTATGATGAACTTAGTAGCCGAGGAAGAAGTGAAGCATAACCGACTTTGACTAAATGCTCAGTGACATATAACAGCGGGCGGAGAGAGGTTAGCCACAAATTTAGTCTGTTTACATACATCGGACTTGTACCGTGAAATAGCAGCCGCTTCGGTGAACTGTAGTAGACAGTGATCTTTCTGACGGATCAAGACACGAAAGGCGTCCCTAGGACTTGCCACATTCTTTGCAATCCAATATGTGTCGGGCTATTGAACTGGATGAAAGTTTGGATCCGTTAGACGGCAAATACTTCGGTGCATGCTTTACTATCCTGGTAGCCAATCGTCTCTCAGTTCTTGCGACATACTTGATACCGCAAGTACATTGAAATAGTTGAACACAGGAGGAGGAAACTGAAGAGTCGGGTCTGTCTAGATTGGATTCAGTGAGCAATCGCTTCGTATCGTGCAGTACTATGAGCGCGGCGGCGTTATATGNGCAGCATTATGAGGGGGGAGCTTTATGCGTTATTTCAATCGGTTGTTGTAACATACGGTATATCCGCCTATCGTTTTGATTATCTTGAAAAAAGAGAAACAGAAATGAGTTACAGGCGTCTGAACCGATTCACAGCGCTACTGTTCTATTTCGGACTATCTCTTTTGCCGTCACGGCTGTTGTACAGTTCGAAAACGTTTGCATGCAATGACTTCGAACCGGTTTGCGTCTCGTCATTTGATTGCAATGCGATGCAAGGAGCCACAAAACCACAGTCTAGATTTGGATTTGCATTAGAGTGCATCATACTGTGTCAGGCATCGTTTCGTCGGACACACACAAAGCACGCTCTCCGGTCACCTTATCTTGAAGATGTTGAGAATTTAAGACTTTGAAGTGGCACTATTCCGCATGGAAAAAACAGTTTCCATTCAATTGAAATACAAAGAATGAATAAATTACCTTAGGCCGAAACAGTCGGGTTACGTAACTAGGGAAACCCTACAGAGAATGGAATGACATCCTTAAAACCAAGATGAATAATTCACGTGTCCTGAAATTCTTGCATCAATCGCATTGAAAGTTGCACACAAATATGAAATTCATACAGTATCGGTTTGCATCGGTCACAAACGTTTTTTGAACACACACAACCGATGACTTTGTTTTAAAGATGCTACTCGTGTTTACAGGGAACAAGTTAACACCCCCGGGGTTTCAGGTTCATGTTTCGAAGATGAAATCCCGAGCTACGAGCACTTTCTGTATTGGTTGGCAAACTTTATGTTATTTTATGTTGTGTAAATTTCACGTGTTTCTGACTGCCTTTTCCAAATGAGTTACCAGATAGCAAAATTCATGTTGCATTTTGTCATGATGTATTGTGGTTTTTTTGCCAAAAAAACAGGTCTTCTTCTCATCTCTCTTTTCCAACTGGCCACAGAACTGATAGTCAAACTCACGATTTTATCAATCCACACGGACTGGATAATTTCTTGAGAGGAAGAAAATTGGAACCCTCGTGTTAATCATTGGTGTGGGTTCATTGAGCCCGATCAAGAACTGTCCGACTTGAACGTATTACCTTCATCCGTAGTCTTCCGATTAAACTTCCCTAATTTGAGGTATGCTACACTATCTGTTCTTCCACTGCCTAGGTTTGTGGATAAAATTTAGAACTAACGGTTCATGTCTGCCAACCATTCGAACATTCAGTGTCCGACGGTATGCTGCATCCATGAGTCCATCCAATTTTTTCAGTTGCTTCTTTCAATCGCGGACTGTGTGCGCAAATTCCTTTTGATCACTGTTGCGGTCGAACTTTCAGCTGGATGAATAAACAGAAGCCAAACGCGTTCAACTCAGCAGGCACTGGAATTAAAGAGTGGATTTGCACAAGATTCATTTGATTGTGTTTCACAGTCTATCAGTTGTGAACGTTTGCTTGATACGAAAACTTTACAGGTAAATTGCAATTAAAACATTGTAGAACATTTACGAGTTATACTTACTTTTTTATTTTCAACATATACCTTGTAATAACTACTTTACCAGATGAGAAAGAAACACGTGGTCATGTGTTAATATTCACGGACGGATAACCTTTTCGTTAGCTGAACAGTTTTCCACGAACGATGAAATTTAACTGCTTCCTGTTAAACAGACTCCCACTTGTTGCTAGCACGGTTGACTACATGGATAGGAAAACACTTATGGAATTGTTTGAACACCTTTTTAGGTATAGTGAAAAAGGTCCCAAGATATTGAAAGTCATTATGAATTTTGGGCTTGATAAAACGTTTGAATCCCGTTCGAGAAACCATTCGAGAAGGAATCGAATTAATATAAGCACCTGGTTGATCATAAATCACGTGACGTTAGGAAATACAAGCTTGTGTTTTGTGCAAACTACTTCTGTATAACTTATTGCATGCTTCTTTTGTGGGCAGGGCACAGCACCAGTTCGAATGGAAAGTGATAGTGTGTATGGACTTTCAATTTTATGTTCAGGTAGGATGAAGTCCGGTGGCATAATATGCTCTACATAGTTTGTGCTATTTACACTTTTAACACCCTGTGTTCGGGTATCTGAAAATTGATTACCTCCCTTGGAATTTCGATTATATAATGTGAACTGAACAATAGATAACTGAAGCATCTCACATATGTGTCTTGGTTAAGACCGTACGTTTACATTTAACTCACAGTTACTTGGATTGGAACCGACCATCCATCAATTTTCAGCCTCATACACATTCATCAGCTCCTTCAGTCAATCATACACTCGGAAGCACTAGACTTGAGTTTCGCTCTTATTGGAGCTCATCAGTAGTTCATATCCACCGTCCCACCATCCGTGTTTGAACTCCGAGCTCATTGCATGGAAGATGTGTGTGTTATCACTGTATCAGCCAATTCATTCCAGGGTTAAACAGAATTACCAATCCATGTTTGTGAATAGCGTCCATTTCGAACTTCAAAATCTATCGTTATTTGCAAGAATGATTCGATACACGTTACCCGTAACTTGATGGTTCCATCAGTCAAACGTTATGCATGCGTTAGGGTTAGTTCCGCTCTGATAGCCTTCAAGTAGTTCTCTAATAAGAAAAGTGCTTTTGGAGCTTGAAATCAACAGTTTGTCCATGTACTTGTTTAGATGCGTGGTAGGGGAAAGGCAGGGTCATACTTTTCGTGGCAAAATTCAATCAACGTATCACGGAAGATTGTGAGGTCCTCTAGTAAAAATAGAGTAAAATCTATCTGAATGCGGTGGAAATGTTTGTGATAATGAACATAGAGCACTGGAGAGCTTTTTCGTCCTGTTTCGGACTCGTCAGCAGTGCGTACATTTTGTGTCCCTGTTAGGACTGGAACCGCGAACTTTTGGGTTGGTACTTCAAACCCTTACCCCTGAGCCACAGGATCGA
>UZAN01054751.1:0-15177 GCA_900618425.1 Echinostoma caproni | reverse complement strand
AAATGTTTCTTGTGTTTCTGCTTTTAATTCTATTCCTCGTTCCCTTCTTCTTCGTGGACTGGAGGCTTTCTGGCTGTCGAAATTAGTTATTAGCCTGGTTTTGCTGATTAGCTCTCCGTGAGAACGCAATGCATCAGGTTAGGTCGGAGAAAGTCCGAATCATTAGTGGCCAATTCTAGAGTACTCTTAGATGCGGTTCTTAGCCATACTTATTTTCCACCTACATCAGCGCTTCGTTTGTTAACGCCCCCCACTTGTCGTTTTAAGTGCACTGAGGATCTGGGTTTATGTCAGGCCATCTCCGATTCTTCTGATCCTTCGCAACCCCACTGGAGGAGTTGGTAACTAATCTGTGAATATCATTTAAACGAATATGCAAAGTTCGTACACAAGATTTTGAACGACTCCATACTTCCGTTACACACAGATTCCTGTGCTACCCATCCGTCAAGTAGAACCCCATACCGTTGTGTTCCCACTCAAATAAAACATCGCAACACTACGTTACCCTATTTAGCACGTATTCCGGTTACCAAATAACAAGTGTTCACAGGCCCTGTTAAAGGTTTTGAGATATAAATCAATTTTCACTGTTTTGTATATTTTTAACTGAAATGTAGGCTTGAAGCCTACAATTACAATGTGATAATAGCGTCCGAATACAGGCATATAGCCATCCTCCAGTGGAAGCGAACAAGCTACAACACCTCTCCAATACACAGGAAAGGTGTGGCACAAATTTGTCCCCGGCTGCTGGAGCAATTGTTACTTGCAATTTCCGAGACAGCGTTGGTGCAATGGCCTGAAGAAGTCGAAGTCAGAAATGCTTTAACGTTTGATCTTTCTCATTATTCGGGCCCTAAAAGATTACGGCGATGGTCGCACGTAAGACACTCTGAAGAAAGCGTATTATCAGTGACATCGACTCAAGTCAACAACAAAAAACATGTAGGGTGAACCATTCAGAAAGCCCCACAGTTGACCGCGATCTTCGCCGAATTTTACATCATATCATCCATTTTTATCACCCTCATATCCAAATGCGATGTCCAGCGGTGAATGCATGAAAATAGATTATTTTCCATAGAGCAGACACTGGTAAGCAATGGAGCACATCAATCAGATAGTAATGCACGTACGCAAAACATGATGAAAATGCGAACGTGAAATCTTACCTTGCGCCCCGCATGAAACGTTGTTACATACCACTGGACAAACGCGATCATTCGAGACTCCGGATCCGGAGCTAGAGTGATACTGTGGCGGAAAAATGCACAAAACAGTATCGGTGGGGTATGCGGACGAGCTTAAGACTCCATATAAGAAATCAGTAAAAAATATTTTCATGGTGAGAATCTGGAGTAGACGAAAGTTGTGCAAATTGTTTTACGTTATTGAGTCAGAACACGAAATGAAAGAGCGGTCAACCTCGGGAAGCGACAAAACGGTCCGGAGTGGGTGTATCGCGTTGTGGGTGATCATCCTTCCCTTGCACCTCGCAAAATGCTCTTATACGACCAAGCGTTTCCAATAACCTATGCCCTACTCACTGCCTTCACGTTGGAAAGTTGTTTATCCAAAAAGCTAACATTTGGTGCTATGACCGGGTCCGTGAACCACTAGCAGTTCAACTAGAGTTGGCTAAAAACTAATATTCCAAACAAACCAAGAAGAGGCACATAAACCGTACATACGCACACCTTCTTGGTGTCAGCGGTCACAGCTCTTATGAGCATTGAGGTGTACTGGGAACCTTAGACGTTCAAACCCGTTCAAAGTGTTGTAACCGCACAGGATCTTTTCAATACTGGATTCTCAAAGGATCATCTTCCGGTAACGTTTTTCTTCCAGATAAGAACTCTACTGGTAGTGAAATAGAATATAGCTGGAAGCGTGCAGGAATTTATCTATGAGAAAATAATGCTTATTTATAGGAAAGAGCGAGGACAAGGAAGTACATACATCAAACAATTGGTTGACTGGATTGTTGCCAACCATCTCGATTGGTTGGCGGTTCGGCCGATTACCAGAGTTCGCCTACCGATGTTCTGATTGGTTGTGCCAGAACAAAGCAGTTTCAACGAGCATCCTGACTCCCGAGCACAAAAGGCGTGTGATTCGATGAACGTGCGTTGGCCTGGGCAACCGGGCAGTGTACCAACCACAAACAAATCATGAAATATTTTTCTTTTTACCGATTATTGTACTTTTGTTTGGCACATATTCCTTATTCAGAGGTGTATGAAATAAACAGTGGTTATCACTAGGCCAAAGTTTTGCATATTACCATTACCATCATTTTACTTCGGGGGTACACTATTATCTGACTGAACGGATCTCCCATAAATTAACATCACGGCCTTTTTCGCTTGTTTGACTCCCGAGACCCAATAATAAAATTTCGGTTTACATTAGCTGAATGGGAGGTGAGCTGAATCCCCACTGTCGGTTATGACTTTAAAATGTGTGACATAAAGAAAAATATTCATCGTGAGTGGGTTACACTGATCAGAAAAATAGGTGAAATTGCATGGATCTTCGAGGATGACAACTGTAACTAAATATCCGCTTCTTACTATTTTTCCCTTTAAACAACGACAGATGCAATCTAGTCGATGTCGAATCTATCAATTCATTAGTTTCTATAAAAAACAATGAACTATTGATTCATATGAAACCACGCACGAAACAATGATTTATTTTCTTTTACACCTGTCTGAGTTCAGATTGTGACAAAACAAATTATGGTACAACAATCTCTACAGAAAAACAGCGCTTTGAAACACGTGGTTTAGATCACATCTGAGTAACAACGTGCTACCGATGATTCTCGCGTATGCTGTATGCCATGCTTGTGTGAAATGGTATGAAGCAACACAAAATTAACGGCAGATTTAATGTGTATCTCACCTTTGACGTAAGATGTGACAAATATTTGATAACGTATACACTGTTAATTTTATAATAAGCTTTGACGCAGAAGGTTTACGCGACAACAGTGGTGAACAGCAGTATGTGACGATATCGTGAAACAATCGAATACTTTAACAATAGTCGCAATCGGTTCGTATTAGATACTAACAAATTTAATAAAAGGACGACTTCATCAGCTGAGAGGGTCCTCGATGATGTATGTGTATAATCGTTCAGCGAGAACACGATTGTCTTTTTTCATTAAAAATACTTATCTGATCAACAGAAGATAGGGTGAACCCCATAGTCACGAAGACCTGCTGCCCAGTGATGGAAACGAGTGACCTAAGCCCCGGGATTTGGAGTGGCGAACCACATAAGGTCCCGGTATTGAACCGGACGGCGGCAAAGGTATCTACCACCAAAGTTGGGTGGCGGGTCAGGGCTCGGAACTTGGACCAGAGGGGTAAAAGCACGCCGGTGAAAGCGACTAAATCATTGCGCCATCACCAACTGATAAAACAGAGAAACGCTTGTCCAACGCAACTAGAGCGAAAATGCATTGGGACAGTGCAAAAACATACAACGTTTGACTTTATAGCCCAAGTACGGAACATGATATCTACTTTTTAAACGTGTCTCTACGCTGTGCACCCATCCTACCGGAAGTATAATGTGAAAGCAGCATATTGATTTGTATTTTGAACAACAAAGGAAGTCCAATTTTCCCCATGATCTACCATTAGATCTGGAGGTGTGTGTGGTCAGAAGAACGTGGGAATCAGAAAGACGAACAAAATGCCCCCGTAAGATGGATGAAACTACGACGGATAACACCAAGGCTGGCTACCACAAGCAAAAAACCGGTTTGCATTGAAACCGAAAAGGAAATTACTCTCAAATAACAGTTATATTAGCAGAGATCCATTAGTTAACACAGGTGATAACTGTCTTCTGTGGCATTTTCGTGCAGAGTGGCTAATGCGCTAATGTAAAAATTGGCGGAATTTAAAAAGGAACAGAATGGACAGGATGCCACGATGTTACGGATTCTATGAGCACGCGAAACGAATCATGGAGACTGATATCTCCACTCAAGTTACACACAAGCCTTATCAAATGCAACACCTATTTACGGACTAATATATGCTCAGGTGTGGACAAGTGTAGTGAGTGAACTCTTGTCGAGAGATTCAATGTTTAAGACATATTGTTGGAAGCGCAAGACTGACAGAATAGCTGGCAAATCGATCATTTAAGTCAAACGATCGATGCGATCGTTCATTTTGCATAGGTACGATTGAAAAGCTGTGCTTCACCATAACCGTTTCGCATTAGGATGGTTAACACTGAGAATAACTCACCGCAGATATAGATCCGGATGAGCCATATAGTCGGCGAACATTTCCAGTAAGGATCGTTTCTCTAGGATAAAAGTCGGCAGCACAATCTAAGAACAAAAGGAGATAAAAATGGTAAATGTTAGATGAGTCGTCGGTTTGACATTACCAGGGTCATGTAGTAGTAATGCTGCTTTCCGGCATAATTGACCAGATCAAAAGTAGGACAATCTGCAATGGAAACATGAATTTCTGAAAAAATACGAAAAATACGGAATAGAAACTGAAAAACATTTGCGTCGAACTTTTATATCGATCTGGAAGCGTTTTGTGCGACAAGCTATCACAACCATAATCACAATTTTTCTGTTCATTTAACTGGAGTGTATCTACTGACAAATAACAAGCTGAGTGAACAGAATTTAAAATAAGGATGTGTATAAAGGTGCGTCAGTAATAGCTATACATGAAATAGCCAGATTCTCAAACGGCTTAAATTGATTTATTAGTTCTCAGTTCACCACTGAATTGAACAAGCGGTTAAAAGCTATAGACCCTTAGCGTATATTTTTAATTAGTGTTCTTATATACCCACCAGGTAGTGCCGGGACGACGACAGATATTTCTTACAAATAACGATAAGAGACTCAGTGAATTGGCATACATGTAGCGAAATATCTCCTTTGAAACAAGTTTTCAGAAGTCCCACAAGCACTCGGGGTAATCATTGGAACGGTCCGTCAGCAGATGTGCATTGTCTGTGATTGCAAAAGTAAATCCACTCGGGAATTTTGTAGGAGTCTAATAACCGCTTATTGGTGCGTCCAAATCACTCACAGGTGTGTGTATTACCTCACAAGTTGTGCTGCAGTGGTGAAACTGAAAAACTGACTTGGCCAGTTTGAGACTCTGACTTCGATGTACAAGAACCCCAGGTCCATCTGTATGTCATAGATTATATTTCACAAGAGTCAGACTGTACTAATGGATTACCAGAACAACAATATCTCTAACCAAGATATCGGTCCATGATTCGCTCTTGGACAGAAAACTGCCATTCTGCTGGGGCCAAACCAGGTGCATTTTCTAGGTAGATTCACAACCACAGCGTTCGGTCGAGAAACTCTGATCCCCCAAGACAGTGAGCGGGGAGTGAAAACCCCGATTCATTAGTGACCGGTGTCCAGTTCACCGGATCCTATCGACATGAAAACGTATCTTCCTCCGTGGTGCATAAATATGCATGGGCCTTTCTTGTGAGCGTATCAAACTTAACTGCGCGTTTGAAACTAATTAGGGTCGAACACAGTTTACTGATGCGACAAGAGACAGACGGACAGACATATTATGATGCACTCACACAATGGAAAGTCTCAGGGGGGAGGCATCCAAACGAATCCCTTGCGTGGGGCTGTGAAGCACATGAACCGCTCCAACGTTCAGCAACTCCGCTATCATGAAAAACTTATGTTTCTTCATTGCTATCCCAGTTGTCTTTGAGTGTGTTCCATTTCAACAACAACAAAAACACAGTTCAAGAAACTGAAGCAGGCATCGCCTGAGAGAAATGTTAAAAAAAACCAGCATTGGTATAGCGCACGACTCCAAAGATATTCCATCAGTCTGGTGTTTGACTTCTCACATTCANGAGTCATGTGAAGCAAACCAATTTCAGCTGTGTCTTGTTTTCGGGATCAAACAGGGTATCGTGATGAATAGTGTGCGGAAAACCGATCAATAAAATAGCAAATTGATGCGTGTCCAATAATTAACAGAAAGTGATCATACTCAGTAACCTTAGTGGCGCTTGTATCGATCGATTGACTACCGAAGTCGCGAGCATGTATGTGTCACGAAATACGTTGTCGCCGAGGGATCAGTGAAGGAAAATGGCAACTCAAGGAGAGAGATAGAGAGAGAGAGAACAAGGAACTTAAGCTCTTGTAGTTCTATACCTCTGGTGGTGGTGGCATTCCACGACTTGGTGCGGTACTTTCAGTGTTACGGTCTTTGTGACCCCTATAACAGAACACCAGCGATAGGAAAAAACCGAACAGACCTAGGATAGCTTTTCTGATACACGCAATAGGAAGTCAAAATAAAATTATTTGGTAAAGCGTGATTCAACAAAATGGACGAAAATACAGACCCGGTTTCGAGAAGAAAGCTTGTGAACCACGTAGGCTTTCGTAAACGTGATTGAATGTGTAAAAGAGCCTAAAAGAGTGTTGCAGATCCAGATTTAAGAAGTTGGCCATTGCTGATCAGATTGGACAGATCAGGACTAATAAAGTCAATCAAACAAACACGGAATATCTTTTTATCATGTTTCCAATTCGTAAAATGATATCCATGTTTCGGACACGTCCTTCATGGAGTGGCGACTGATTGCCACAAATTATCTATCGGTCTTATAATATCGAATGGCCTAAATGATGCAGTCACCGAAGTTTGACCAACGGTAGACTAAACTTTGATCATTTGACTATAACTTTTGCCTTTGGCATTCTAACAAGCTACATTGGTCAGCTTGAACCACTAATTGCTCGAATATGGCCCATAGAAATGGCTATTTTCGAAGGTGAATCTCTTAACATGCGATAGAGGTTCTATACGAGATTGATACATTTATATGAATGTAATCTGGAATCCACTAAATAGATAGTGATTCGCGAAATATATAGAGTAGATTCAAGAGTGCAGCTGTTCGCAACACTTAACGTCTCCGACCACCGGCTACCATTATATCAAAGTCCCATCCAAGGAGCCTAATGGGACCTATGTGACCCATTGTCTTGGATGTCTTGTACTTCGTTAACAACCTATTTAGTGGCATGCGTAGCGCAGCTTAGGGTTTTCGATTTCATTTTGATTGGTCACTAAGAATCAACGAACCATGAGAGGAAGCAGCACCAGAAGGACTATGAAGTAGTATTACCCGATGATTTCTAATGTAGGAAAATTCTGCATCCAAGTAACATAGTAAACAAACACCTTGGCAACTGATCACTATGGTGTAATAGAATAAATACGATTTACGAATCTCGGATCGTGAAGCGAAGAGTTTTTTATTCGATAAATTGAGGAAGGAAGCGTTTAACTTCTACAATCAGCAGATGGGCGGTTCATTGTCACGATTGGAAATCACATCAGGAATAAGATAGATGATAAGAGAAAGAGGACAAAATCACAAATGGGAAAGTTGAACAAAAAAACAGAGAAAGAAAACATTCATTCAACATAACACCCAAAGGTGCAGGGAGCAGTTTTATTAAAGTAGAATCTAAGGGTAACACTTGGAAATAGCATACGCTGATCTCCCTGTTGCAGTTCAGATCATTCAACGAAGTATTCTCTAAGTCATTAGCTGGTGGCTGGTCGCTTTTTTTCGTTCTTCCTGCGTGACGTAAGCATGTACGGGGCCGGAGATCTACCTAACTGTTTCGTTATACCGTTGGTAAAATGAAACTGGATCGAAGTTATTTTCACAAACTGCAATGGAAATCAACCCATGATGTTCTCCGATGTTCTGCTGATACAAACAACCCACACTACAGCTGCAACCAGGATTGCTCGTATATGTACTTCTAATTTTAAGCACGTAAATAATGCATTATCAACATCGGATTCCAATCTGATGTTGATCACCACATAGAGAACGGAATGTGACCTCAAGTTTCAAATGGTCGCAAGCGATGTTCGCGACAGCGAAATTCGACTGACAACCTTAAACCACTCTTTTGTGTGTAACCAGACTATGAGACTTTTAATGGGTCGAGTGTTTTGGGCGATGGAACGAGTCACGCGAATTCGAAGCGTGTGCGATCCGATCGATTCGAAACCAGCCTCAGGTGACCAGCATTGGATCCCAGAAGTAGTTCAAAACCTTGGGTGATAAGCCCGTCGGTACAAAATTTTAGGCGAAGTTCATCAAGTAACTCGGTCTATGGCAGTTTTACTGTTTATTAGCATACACAGTAGAGACAGAAAAACCCCAGCTACATTATTTATTATTGTGTAAGGTGCCATCACCAGAATAATTAACAATATTATGTTTATCAAGTCCCTGTGATAACTAAATAGTAAAAATAATAATACTTCAAACTCGCTTTCCTGTTGCATTTCAGTTTTTTATTTCCGTAATGGCGGAAGTCCCGGAAGAGCCAAAAGTGTGATGCGAAGATCACTACTAGGTTTATGATGGAATAACGTGATAAAAATCTGTATCTGCATTACGAAATCAAAAAAACCTGTACCCAGTTCCCGGAGATCTGTTCCGAGATTACATTCACACAAAAACAATGACATTTCGTACAGTTCCCGGCTCATTGTCTCTTGTACACTCATTATCAAGTTCTCTAAGAAAAGACTTGTGAATTAGCACTTTTCCCTATCGATGTGTATGTGTATATAACTTCGAATTTTTTTGAGAATTAGACCATTGAATGAACGAACGGTATATCGATCTGCCCGATGAAGTGAAAGATCGACCGGTTGTATTTTAAGTCCCGAGTTGCCGGTTAAAAATCACTGAACAGCAGGTTTTCGTGACTATGGGGTCTGCTCCGTCTGCTGTTCATCACACAGTGGCGTCTAATAAAAAAGGTGGCAACAGGTGGGATCGGTAGTGTCCTATTACTTTTGGAGTCCAACCTCTATATGCCAGAACACAAAGAAACAACAGCCACCCTTCAACCCGCTGAGTCCAGAAAAGGTTATGAGAGTTCTAACGATCATAGCTTTGGAGGAAAATCTGATCACAGACCACATACCTTGGTCAAATCCATGCCCAGTTTGAGCTGAGAAAGCAAGTGCAGGACAACGTGTTTCTGTTCTTCCACAGAACCGAGCTCGGATTCATCAAACGGCGCGTCCGGTTTCCCGTCTGCCGGGAGCTCGGGCAAACTGATGGCTTGTGAGTCCATATTAAGGATAGGTGAAGGAAACGCCCCGCTGGCCATTAGTTGACCAGAACTTCGTGAACTGAAGTACAAACAGGATCGTGAGGGCGTCAATCAGTGAAAGACAAACATTTAGGATATAAGAGATGAAAGGAATGCTAGGGACAGTGTGAATGGAACAGAGGTAGTTAAGATGGCCTCGAGTTTCGAATGAAAATAGTAAACGCAGAGAAAATCGATTGGCAACGATAAATCCCGTTCAGTTGCAATTCGTAGCAGGAAGAGGTCGTTCAATTCGGTACAATACAACAATACATCGGTCTACTCCTAATAGCCATTTGAATAACAGTTGATTTTTCGTACTCATATGTAATGTGAAAATATTGTGCGATGTGAAAAAGGTGAAAGAGAACTAAACTTACTCAGGATTCACAAAGTGACTAAGGAGGAAAACTATAAACGGCAAAGAAGTGATGTCACTCCGCATCACTTAGGAAAGTCAATGACCGAGTATCAACGAGGGGGATCTATTCACGATTGCCGCTGGTATAGAAATGAACCAAAATCAGTACTAAACAAATAGAAAAAAACATGACAGAAGAACCCCGAGATCCAATCAAGCTAGAACAGAGTTGGACTGAATGACTGACAGTGTGGCAATCATTTGAAATACTTCCGGAGGTGAACATTTAGATGAAAAAAAAGAAAACGAATTCCGACGCCTACTATCCAAGCTAAATGAGTAAATAGATAAACTACAAAAACTTTCGCCAATCAACTGTAGTCTCGGAAATAAATAATTGAACCTGGCCCCCCATAAGAAACTACGGGGATAGGATAAAGACAGACTGTCGGTGTTCGAGCACCGCCTGTAGACGCAGCATTGCATTAGTTTAATGGGGAACAGAACACCCAATGCTAAGGTTTGGTACAGAGTTTGAGGTACTCGGGACCACCCACTGGAGCAAGTGCTCGATCTCCATAGACTACGTTGGGTGGCGCACGTATTACGTATGTCACCAAAAAGATTGCCACGGAGTGCGATATTTGCCCAGGAAAGCAATGGGTATAAAAAGTCGAAGGTTGTGAAACAAAGACCAGATATGAGGGTATGAAAACCCTAACCACAGGACTTGCCCACGTAGGTCGCGTTAGACTTCCTACACAGAGATCATCATCATCTACAGTGGAGGAACTTCACTGATCGCTGTCAAACTTACAATGTATACAAGGTCAGTGGTAGTATTTAAGGTGGACACGGATTGGACCAATTTCGAGGAAGGTGGAAGAAGGTGAACTCCATGGTCAAAACACAGAGAGCACAATTGAACTCTGCATACATACCGTTTCAAGCATTTTCACCTGATAAGAAACGACAACAAGAACGCCAATGCTGTCGGTTCGCTGCCATATCCTTTCATGTATCCAACCAACCAGTTGAGAAGTCTTTCGCACCCCAACCTGGAAGGTGAGAGACACCAACTCTACCTAATGGTTCTGTGCATTTTTTCATGCCTCGTCTCCACGTCATCTGTTGACCTCCACGCAGTTTCCACCAGCCCAAATTAGCTGCAGCGAATAAGGCGCGGTGCGGCAGACAACAGCTGGGAGCATGCAATACGTGTTCTAGCCAGCGAAGCCTACTAATCTGAATTCGGTGTGCCAGCAGATGCATACCTGATAGACTACCGAACACATGATGGCTTACCTCCACGTTACTAACCCATTCGCTCCATTCAATGTGGGCTAAACTACGTAAACACCGATAATCGAAAACTTCCAGTCGCAAATTTAGGGTCTCACAACCATGAAGCAGGACTGAACGAACAATAGCACAATAAACACGACCTTCCAACTTCAGTGAAATAATGCGTCTACGCCATAGGTGTTTCAGTCCTGCGTATGCTGCTCGAGCCTTGGAAATGGATGCACTACCGTCTTTGGTCAAGTAACTACCTAAGTAGGAAAAGTTATCCACCACAACTAAATCCTGGTCATTTAGTTTCAGAGCGGAGTAGACGAAACACAGTCCTGCAGCATCACTTTGCACTTTGAAGGTGCAAAGCACATACCGAATGTAACTAATGCACTTGTTAATCTATCAAGTGCGCTTTACGCATCCTCCATGCATTCGAACAGACAGACGATGTCATCGGCAGACTCTAAATCGCACAGCTTTTCTCCAGCTGCCCATTCCATATCTACAATTTGGAGTCAACATAGTGCGTTTTCCAGTATTTCGTCTACGACGAAATGGAACAGGAACGGCGAAAACCGATGGTTAACAACACTGAATGATGTAGCTGAATGCCGTGAAAGTGGCGCTGATGCATCTCCTCAATATCTTCGTCCATGGTTTTCATTAGTTCTCTATTTTCACCTTGATACTGCGATCAACAATCCAATTCCCTTCTGCTTCTCAATCTTGAAAGGCAACCAAAACTGTTCAGTTACTGTTACCATAAACCCAAACTGTTCAACTCCCTTCACCTTTTCAAACGACGTAGAAGATAAATTGTGAATGAAGGTGGGCTTTCAGTGATAAGACTATTCTGAGTTCTTTCCAGCTGCAATGGATAATTTAGAGTAACGAGAAACGTTTGATACAAGCTACGTTATACGACCATCTATTGGAGGATGAAGCGCCATTAAATGGACCTACAGCTCAGTTAGTAGTCAGTCTATCTGCGCATCGTGCACTAAATCATTTGAACGATAGCCCCGCTCTACACTGCACTGCATGAACCACGATGGTTCAAGTCTGACGCCACAAATGCCGTTTTTAATCTTAGGTACGACTTTGGACAGGTAGACCTTCTTCGCACAGCAAGCTGCTTCACGTTGAAAGCCCTAAAATAAAGAGCTGCTGATTGATAAAACCTCCCTTGTCTTGGGGAACAAATGAAGTGTTTTGGGGTACTTTGTCTTTGATCAGTCTATAAATGACAAAGTAGCTCCGCTTCTTCACGTTTTCAGCGCTGATCGCTGACTTAATGCTTCCGGTCGCAGTAATGAAGACGGCGTGCTAGAGAGCACGTCATTAACGTGAAGAAATCAAAACAGTCTGGTTCAGGTGTCAAACATTTCATCTGTTCATCTTGTAATAAGCACGCAAAACAGTGTGATCTGTTTCTGCATCATGGTATAACGGAAACAAACCAGCTGTAGGTCTAACGAAGAAGTTTATGGTAAGAAAAGCCTCGGTGGGCGTTAAAGTGTAATGCTAAGAAAGTCCAGTCGATTAAGATCCGATACTGCAAATACACATTAGCTGGAACGCCACGAGGCTGAACTACTTCGACAGATAGTAAATGCACCCATCCGATAATAGTGTATGCGTTTTAATGTCTAATGATAGAGGTTCACTGAAAATTGTGCAGCGTTTGCTGTAAGCCATATGCAGAAAGAACAGCGCATTGTCACACACATTAAGATGATGATGAATAGAANGTGGTAGTTACGAGGACCCATTCCTAGTTCATGAAAGGCGACAGCGCAGAACCAGGGACTTGAAATGAAGAGTCATGAGATCACAGATCGATTGATCTGGGTAAACAGTGTTACTTAATATTGAATGGATTGCCTTTTAGGTTGCGTTACCCTAATATACATGGTACAGAGATTTGCCAAATGCGTTTTGAATAGACAATAGGAAGCCGCTTTGCAGGCAGGTGGGAAGCGTAAAGTAACATACTGACTCCCACAATCTAGCAGTGTTTGAGGGACCCATCAGCCAGCCATCCCAATGTAGAAATTCCAAGGTAGCTGATTAGATATACTGGACTCTCGGAAAGTGCACACTCCATAGAAAACAAAATATTTAATGGCTCCATCCTACTCGTGTCAAACTAAGCAAATATCGAAGATAGGCGATCATTCTGTCCAAAAGGATGTCTCCCACGTGCAAACGGAGAATTTAAACAAGCATCAAACGGAAGTAACTGTGATGTGGTACAGTATGTGCAGCTCTGTACGTTGACTGAAACATCACGAGGATATTTAAGATGATATAGTTCAGAATAGGTCACTTCAGTTTCTAATAGAGTTGCCACCGTCATGGACACAGAATTGTTGAAGCAAAAGTCATTTATCAATCAATCACTGAAAAAAGTATTTAAAATCAACGATGGACGGAATCCGGTCGCGTAGTAGCATCACAGACCTTCGTTTTCGCTACAGATCTGATAGAGCCACGACAGAGAATGAGATCAGAAGAAAGTGTGCCAAAAAGTATCAGGAAAAGTGAACGAAAAGGTTATGTTCAGAAATGGAATGAATGTACGAGCACCACGACATCCATCTATCAATCAGGGTGAACGCAGATTGGCAGACGGAAAGGCTAAAAGTATCTACCGGATCTGAAGCAATGGTGAAGGTTATTATAACCTCGCGCCGGATTGTCATTTGACTCCTGAACTTCGTTCGACTAATACCTACCTTGAGCAATCACTCCACGCTGAGTACACCCAGACATCGACACGCGAAACAATGCCCGAACCCCAACCATTACAGCCTACAGATGGCACGAGTTGAATCAAGTGCTCAACTGCGACCATCTACAACTATTCGGTTAGCCACAGTATTGCCTCCGAACGCCTCAGTATGGTTGAGAGTGGATGTCTCGAGTCATCCGTCCCTCGCACTTCGTGAAATTCTCCCATACGACCAAGCGTCTCGAATGGACTTCGCTGAGGAAGCCCTACCCACTGCATTCTCGTGGCGGAAGTGTTTGCCCACCAAAGTGAGAGAACGAAAAGCTGATATCCGGGACTATAAACGGTTGGCGGACCAGTGTTAGTTCACCTAGGGGATTTGGCTAAAAGCCCTGATTCCAAAAACATCCAAGAGGAAGCGAACGAACCACATACAACTACTCAGAGGTGGCCCAAATACCGGTGAAGATTAGGAAATCACGAGTGACCGTCGCAGACACTCTCTAAGTCGGTTGGTAATCGGTCACGACCGCATACTTAATGAGGTGATTCACCACACGTCACAAGTGCTCATTCGGGTGTTTGTGACCCACAAGCATAAGTGATACTAGCCAGTACTTCATTATTATCCTGCAGTAACCAAAGGTCCGCTCCGCCCTCTCCATCTACAAAAAATTGTCTTATCTTTGGGCACAGTCAACCGTAAGGGTGTTTCCAATGTTAACGAGTTTTTCTTCGTTCATAGATTATTTATCTACAAACCCAATGTACTTTCATAAGGATTCCGATTTTCCTGTTCGCGTTGTCCAACTGGATACACAAACGCCCAGCAAAGCATTGTAGTTTTCTGCATGGAACAGCTATTTATGCCCTTTTTAACACTCTAATAGGCGCTACTACGTCCGAAAACAGCGTAAGACGAACCCCCGTTCAGACAATTTTCCTACCCCGCTCCTTCCACCGGTGACTGCTCATTATTTCTTAACTGTCATTTATAGAGTCCAGGTGAGGGAAGCAGTCCCTCTAAAAAGTAGAGCTTTCACAGAGCCTAGTTCACCTAGGACGTGGACACTGTTTATCAAACGGAAAATTTTTGAGAATGCGTGACGTTTATTGTGGCTTTCCACAAATGGACATTCAGCCCCCTGTATCTACACCATGCGCTCGACTGCTAAATGCTGAAACTGGTCTATGACATTGAGCAGTACACAAAAAACACTGTACATTGATTTGTTAGACGTATCTCCGAAGTTCTCTCAAATAACTATTTTACTACGGATGACCATGGAAAACTGCGGAGGATGCAGTTATGAGTGATCTGGATTGCGTGTCATGAACTGCAGTACCATCACAACAAAATTCTTCAATCCGCTATGACACACTCGTAATAGCCATGGCCCTTTTTGGTTTTATTATACACACGAGGCAACAACCTGCTCCGCCTGATTCTCGTTTCCCATACCACTCAAAATCACAAAAATCGGTCGGTTGCAGTAGGACAGACTCATCGAACGGAAATGGGTAATTATTGGGTACACACATACGGATTGTCGCTTCATACAGTGCATGCGATCATGTCCGGAATACAGT
>UZAN01054750.1:2748-15177 GCA_900618425.1 Echinostoma caproni | reverse complement strand
TTTGGAGGGATTAAGAGATAGGCCCGATGTGGCGGAAAACTGTTGGACGTTATCCAAGTTGTCAGAAAATTGTGAAAAACCAGAAGAGTCAGAGATGGCCTGATACAAGACGACATCGTCAGCATACTTGAAGAGTGAAGTAGGAGACAAGTCACTAATATACGTTGAAAATAAGTATGGGGGAAGAAATGCACCTTGGAATATCCTACAGCTGTTCAACAACGGTTTGGATTTCTTTCGATCTGACACTGAGTTCTCCCGTAGAGGTAATCGGTAAGCCAAGCTAATAACTGTCTAGGAAAACTAAAGGTCTCTAGTTTAGGAAGAAGAAGGGAACGGAGAATAGAATCAAAAGCAGATGAGTAGTCCAGAAACACACAACGGACAGATTTCGCAGAGTCATTCAAGGATTTAGTAATTTTATGTAAAAGAGAGGAAACTGCATCCAGCGTGCCTCTGTTTGGTTTATAAGCAAATTGGAGAGGATCATACGGGATATCAATAGAGGACTGAATGCGCTTAAGAACAACACGTTCTGCTAGCTGAAGTCTAACAGAGGTTAAAGCAATAGGACGAAAGCGTTTAGTTAGAACGTTTGAAGTAGAGGATTTTGGGAATGGAAGCAATTGTTACTGGTTTCCAACAGTATAGTGTAGAGCACGTTTTTAAGGAATTGTTCTAAAATGATTTGAATATTTCACTGAGAGAATAGGCCCCATATCTCAGAAGGGAAGATAGAAGACCATCGGGACCAACACTGCGCGTGGTTTTCCCGGTATACAAAAGCTCAAGAGTTTCCTCTTTCGAGAATGAATCTACTTAAACGGCATCGTCCAGAACAAATGGCGTGATCGCATCATTTGCTGGGTGGATAAATGCTGCATTAGCACTGTCCAAATCCGTTGTACAATCCGACGTTTTGGATTTGGTCCCACACAGCAATTTAATACCCTGCAAATTCGCTTACTGTTGTTACATAGCAGAAGCTGGGAAGCGTACGAGGCAGAGAGGAGTTTGATTTCAACTTTGATCAAGTCGGTATAATGCTTGGCAGCCGCTGAGTCTCTAGATTTGTACGATCGTTCCTTCTGTCTTCAGAGTGATTCGAACGGTGGAGATGCTAAAAACAGAGTTTCAAAAGGGCAGCATAGGTTAAACGTGTGTTTCAGTGTTTCAGTGAATAAGTTGACTACATTGCGTTAAGAGGGATAAGAAGAAAACCACGAAGAAACGACACTGATGGAACGCTTAAGAAGTAGGGTGTTCCTAGGGAGAGATTGTGAAGACGAATGGTGATTTGATTGGTTCTTGCGAGTGTATTGTGAATGAAACAGGAGTAGATTGTGGGTCTTATGAGAATCAGTGCATGGTCACTATTGGAAATAGGTGCGGTGAGTTTTAGGGCAAAGTGTTCTCGGTGATTGGTGATAACCTTGTCTAAAAATGAATCACTCTTGTGGGGGACAAGCAAATATAAGTTAAGCCAAAAGAAGTTATGGGATAGGTGGATGCATGTTTAAAGTCACCAACAATGATGTGGAGACTATCGCCTATTAGAGGAACGAAAGACAGAATAAATGCATCAAAGAAAGATGAAATGTGAGACTGGGTACAAAAGGGGGCTATGTATGAGTTGGTATTGATTGTACTTCTGTATCGCGAAAATCTAGAGAAACAGTGAACAGCTGAGCAGTCGATGCCATCGGTGGAATAGTCAAAAAGAATTTCAGACTTGCCGCTCCAGGTTGAGTTGATGTACGTGATCACTCCACCTCCTGTTTTCTTCTTGCAGCGCTTCCTGTCCCTACGGAAGCATTTAAAACCATTGATTCCAATTAGTAAGTCCTCTACATTATGGTGAAGCTAGGAGTCTTGGATACAAACAACACACGTGTTACGGTGAATGCGTGAATCAAGGGTGCACGTTAGATCCGTCATCTTTGCGAAGAGCGAACGGATGTTCGTGCTGACCAATGAGGGGACAATCACTTTCGATGATGTGCGACCAAGCGCTGCTTGCCGGCCACCGCGCTTGCGTTTCTTCATTTTAGTAGGAATGCGAAAGTTAGCCGACGAGGACACGAAAGGCACAGTATTGAGAAGATCATGTTTAAAACTCATTAACTGAGACCGCGAATAGACCTTCCGAAAGGTAATTATGTGGTATTCACGAAAAAAAATAATTCCGAGAAGGAGAAAATTTAGCGCAGCCAATCGAAGGACGCTCCAAGTTTACCCTATGTTTACCTTGCATGAGGACCTAGACAGATTTTTTACCTGGTTGGTCGCACATGGGTTTCTGTTTTCCTCTGATGAATGCAAGGTTTTACACATTGCAGGGAATCACACAAATGACTACTCATTGGGAAGTAGAACATTACAGACGATCAGGCATGAAAGGGATCCGGGTACAGTCATTACCGATGATCTGTCCCAGCAAACTAATTGCAACACTCTGGCGCGAAGGGCAATGTTCAAGCTGAACCAACTCGTCCGACTTCTGGGGAAATTCACAACATAGTCATTCCCTAAGATTTTCGCTATACTCATCAGGCCACATTTAGAGATCAACACCCAGGCGTGCCCACCGCTGCTTAGGAGGGATGTTAACGCCATTGAGCGTAAAAAGAGGAAAGCCACCAAACGAGAACAGGGTCTGTCATGCTTACCCTACCCGGACAGACTCAGCTTGCTCAAATTGTATAGCATGGAGTATGGGAGACCAAGGGGCGACCTGATCCTCCTGGGGGACACACTCAGCATTGAGGGGCACCCTAACAGGCATCGGTTAACGATGACTCCTCTGTAATCACTATTGGGCCACTCCAAGAAAATGGAGAGGCAACGTCTCAAACTGAGAGCTCGGGAACATTGTTTCTCGGTACGTGTAAGTCGCCCTTGTAACTCACTGCAAACGACAGTAGTCCATGCTATCAGTAAACATTCGTTCAAAAAGCTACTTGACCAACAGCCGAACGGTACACTGGCGCTCTGTCCAAAATACTGTTACCCTCAATCGGAATGACCATAACCTGGGGCATCTGAGCACCGGCCTTTAATTGTCGTACATTGTGCATATTTGCAGATGAGGAGACGTGGATGTGTGACCCCCTGAAATCTTATCTTTACTCTGTCCTCACTGATGACAAAACTGCATTCTGCAAACAAAACTGGAGACCGGACGGCTGGTTACTCAGTATGTATCACGAAGGTTTACTCACCCAAGTGATAGGATACCCATCCTTCACTAGATTCAACCCGCATCCAAGCAAGACACCGGGATTTTTATTCCTAACGGCCGAGAAAAAACCTATAACAATAAAAAATGAAAACCCACTGGCTAGATAATAATACCAGGAACACTCGAAAGTGTGTGACTTGTGATGGGATAAACTCGGGTCGGCTCCAAATGCATCACGGTGTTGAACGCGGTAATAATAAGAAATCAAAAAAGGAAAGGTACCAACCAGGTCCCAACCGAAGGAGCCGTCAAAATAGCGAGTTATCCCGTCAACCGATTAAGGAAAGAAAATGAGAAAAAGGGACAAAAAGAAATGAAGGGCAAGAAAGAAAAAGGAGAAACGAAACGTACAAGTGGTTTGGCGGAAGAATCTCTCTCGGTTGACCACTCGTAGTTGAAGACCGGAGTCACGTAAAGGTACAGAAGTACTACCTCCGTAACCGCAAACAGCACTCACGCATCCGGACAAACCCACACAAAATGCATTCAGCTACACACCAAACTCCCGGTCGGAGCGGCCGAGTTATGTAGCCATGGAGCAACTTGTCGGTCCAGTTCCAAGTAGGCTTCAAATGCGGTTCCGTCAAGGTGAGGGCGGAGACCCAGTTCATCCCTTCTACCTGCCTAACGCTCTGCTTTTCTTTTCTCTTGTATCCCAAAATGCTGAAAGAATGATTGCATGGTTTGGTTGTGCGTTATGGCTGTCTGAAACAGTTTTCGTCACGGTAGGCGCCGTTGGAACACTGCGAAGCGTGTGATGGCAAGTGCTTTATGAACTACGTTTGTGGTGTTGACTATTGTTTATGTATGGGCGCAGGAAATAAACAGTTTAACAGTAGCACCTCTAACTGTCTTTCGTTTCAGATACAATGGGATACCGAGTAACAGACAACTACTCCGAGGACCTACGTCCGTCAGCAAACAACATACCTACCACCAAATCCCGGGCTAGTCGAAAACTTTGGTTCCTAAGTCCGTCAAATCCCGGTAATCCCCATGAAGTAACCGATACCGCGCTGTCTCCTTTTCCATTTCACCTTCCAGCTAAAACTCATTTTTTGGAGAGTCGGAAGTAGTCTTACACTCGCAAGTGAGACGGTCTACGGCCAGAATCCACCATTTCCAGGACACCCAGCAGTCCTGTGATTTAAATTTCAATTTGAAACTTAAGTGAACCCGCTTCAGGGCTTTCCGCACTGTCAATGCGTGGTCGATCTACAAGAGAGCACGCAAAAGAGCACAATCGCGTCAAAGGGAGGCAAAGTATGAACGTAAGGAAAAGTCAGAGCAAAACGTAAAGCATAACCCGAAAAGGTTTTATGCATATGTGCAGGCAAACAAAAACACTATAGACGGAGTAGATACACTAGAGGTAACGGAAGGCGCCTTAAACAGGCATAAAGCAACAGGGCCGGATGGATTTCATCTCGCCATGATTCAGCCTCTAGCAAGTACATTAGTGGGACAGGTGACTTGTTGGTTACGGAGTCCATCGGTACTTGTAAGCTCTCAGAGGACTGGAAAAATGCAACTGTAGTAGCCATCTACAAGTCAGACCCTAGATACAAGGTTTGCAACTATAGGTTGGTAAGTTTGATCTCGGTCTTCTGCAAGTGTCTCGAGAGGATAGTCAGGAAACACATATATTCTAACCTGATGGCGCATGGGCTTCTGATTCAAGCCCAGCATGGGTTCCTCGAGAAACAGTCTTGTCTAACCAACCTGCTGGCATTTCTAGACGAAGTGATAAAAAGAATAGACGCAGGTCGCCGGGTGGAGGTTTGCTATTTAGATTTCAGCAAGGATTTCGACTCTGTTAGTCATCTGCTTCTAGATCTAAAAGCGCGAACACTAGGGATACCAGGTAAGGCAAGGGAATGGATTAGACAATTTTTGAACAGTCGCACATTCAGTGTGAGAGTTGGAAGTTATACAACCAAACCTGAGGGAATATCGGGTGGTGTCCCACAGGGATCGTTATTGGGTGCGGTATTATTTTTGATCTTTATTACCGATCTAGCAGAGGATCCCCAAAATCTTTGCTACATGTTCGCCAATGAGATGAAGTTAGCTGGGGAAGGATAAGAATAAGATATAGATGCAGTTCGAAGGTGGTCAAATAAATGAGATCTACCAATCAATCTAGGTAAGTGTCATCTCTTGACCACAAGGACCAATAATGACGCGAGAGATGTGATGCAATTGCAGCATATCTCTGAGGTAAAGGATATGGGGTAATGATCGCGGGGAGTGAGTCAAAGTTTGCTATTTAAACTTTCAGAAAGCCTTTGACTAGGTAAACCATCAAGTTCTAAACCTCAAGATGGAAATCCTAAAATGTGTCCTCAGAGTTGGCGCGGCATCTGTATCTCACACAGTCTGGTTAGGCTTCTTAACAATTGATCCCAATCTGCCCGGTTCTGCTCGCCTAAGGTTTGGACCTACTCCAACCTTTATCGGTATAGCTGTTGTATAAGGAAATTTCCCGGTAACAGTCTGGGGATAATTGCCGCAGCCATCCATTTCACAAATACTCCACACTATCAACCGGAGCCACACATCTGAAGAACAGGACTAATCAACCAGCGGGACAGTCCTTCTGTGAGTCCGTTCTACGTACTCATTTATTAATATCTTTTGTACCACATATTAGGTTAGACCGTGTTTAGATTATCTCTAGTTTCACATTTTTTCTACGGTACCCCGAGTTCCTCAGAAATTTTACTTTATTTTTGTTTACCTTATGTGTTAAACATGGAGCAATCAAAACTCGACATAGAGGACCTTCCCATGTCTCCCCACATTAAATTGCCCTCATTTGATATAAACATACCCCGTTTATGGTTCGCCCAAACCGAATCCCATTTACTTGCCCACCGCATCCGCTCCCAAACGATTATGTATTCCCTCATAGTCACTTCCTTGCCCACAGACATTGCAGAACAGGTGTTTGAGTTTATTATCACCATGCCCGAGAATCGCCCGTACACTCAGTTGAAGGAGGTGTTGATCACCCTCACAGCTGTGTCGGATGAACGTCGGTTGGATGAGTTGTTTGGGGATCTTGAACTCGGAAACTTTGCCCCGTACCAGTTGTTGCGACACATGCGGCAACTTCTCGGTACTCGAGTACTTGATGACGCCACCCTTCGGCAGCTTTGTTTGAAGCTTCTCCCTCCACGCATCCGGGAAGTTTTATCCGTCCTCTCCAGCAGTTCGTTGGATGAAATAGCAATGGTTGCAGATAAAATTTACAAAGCAAACCCAACTTCGCAACACATCACTCCTTGCTCCAATCTAACCCCGACCGCTCGTCGCTGCGATGATATCACTTGGTGAATGGGAAACCTTGAACTGCAGATGTAGCAATTGGTTCCTTACCTCTCCCGCTCATGATCATGCAGCCGAAGTCGAAGTCGCTCGACTTCGTAAACCCGCAGATCCTTCCCACCACCCAGATCCAACCCTCAACATTGACGGTGTCAGCAACAGTTTGGATTCAGAGCCAAGAAGTGCACCCAACCCTGTTCGTTTACCTCACAGATAAACCCAAAAGCCGGAAAGTGATGACGGCGCATGTTTCCGGCATCCTCCTCAGCCGTCTATTATTCATCCAAGATCAAAGCACTAGTATCCGATTTTTGATCAACACCGGTACTGAACTGAGTGTGATTCCCCGTACGGCACACTACCGCTACCTTCATCCAACCGCTGTCGACCTACGAGCACCCAATGGTAGTCGCGTTCACACCTACGGCCGTCGTTCCAACACCGTCGATCTTGGTTTGAGACGACAATTCAGGTGGGTTTTCATCATTGCCTATGTCCACATCGCCATCATTGGTGTTGGTCTTTTGTCTGCTCTTGGTCTGATTTTTGATATCAAGCAGCAAAACCTACTCGACATCTCCACCTCATTATTTACCAGTGCCCTCGCGACGTGCATTTGTTCCATAGAATTCCGTCTACCCGTACCCGAGTCATACGTCTTCTCCAATATTCTTAGTCAATTTCCATAGTTGACACAACCGTCCTACAAACCTGCGAGTGTTACACACGAGGTTACCCACAGCATCATAACCAAAGGTCAAGCCGTCACCGCCGACTCGCACCCGAGAAATTGGCCGTTTCTCGAGTTGAGTTCGACCACATGCTCCAGCTTGGTATCATTTGTCTATCTAACTTCCCTTGATCTTCCCGCTGCATATGGTACCCAAGAAAACCCTGGAGACTGGCGTCCCTGTGGTGACTACGGAGCAATCGAAAACTCCATCACACCCGACAAAAACCCCCATTCCACACACATATGACTTCGCACTCAATCTCCGCTCCAAACAATTTTTTCCCAAATCGACCTTGTGCGTGCATACTGTCACATTCCAGTGGCCGATTCATACATTCCCAAAACAAAAATCACAACTCCATTTGGTATGTTCGAATTTTCGCGAATAAAATTTGGTTTACGTAATGCAGCACAAAGATTTCAACGTATTATGCACCAAGTAAATCGAGGTCTTGACTTTGTTTTCGTTTACTTGGATGACATTTTAATAGCTAGCACTTCACCTGAAGAGCATAGCTCCCACTTGCGCATTATCTTCTCACGTTNNNAACATTATGGTCTCACATTGAACCCATCTAAATGTATTTTTGGTGTCTCACTCTTAGTATTTCTAGGCCATATAATTCCCGAGGCACTCTCCCGCTGTCTTCCAAGGTTGAAGCCATTCAGGACCTCCCCCATCTCACTTCCGTTAAAAAGCTTAAATCGTTTTTGGGTTTGATTAACTACTATCGTCGTTTTATCCCCAATTGTTCCGCTATTCTTCATTCTTTCACTCATTTGCTCCACGATAACGCAAAAGACCTTGTCCACACTCCTGCGGCGCTCGAAGCGTTTGATACCGCCAAATTAGCCATCCAGGACGCCACCATATTGTTCCTCCTCAACTCGTCTCCATCCACTCAACTGATGCTGCACACCGACGCGTCGAATCATGCCGCTGGAGCGGTACTTCATCAAATAGTAACAAATTTCCAGCAGCCATTGGCTTTCTATTCACATAAGCTTTCCCCATCTCAAACTAAGTACAGCATCTTTGGTCGCGAATTACTGGCAGCACACCTTGCCATACGACATTTTCGTCACCTCCTCGAAGATTGTCAAATCATCATCATGACTGACCACAAACCACTGGTGTTGGTTTTCCGTGCACGCTCCAATCACCACTCTCCACTCGAAATTCATCGCTTGGATTTCATCTCTCAATTTTATACCTACATCCTACACATCAACGGATCAAACAACACCTTTGCAGACGTTCTCGCGGCTCAACATCAACAGTATGGTTACACTATTCAGTATCAGCCTTGAGACCAATGCTAAACATTGACCCAGTGAACCTCATTTCGGAGACCTGCTCAAATCCACCTCACTACATTGCACGCAAGTCCCTCTTTCACATTCACCATCCACCATTTTCTGTGATACTTCCTCTGGACATCCTCAACCCATTTTACCATTCAGTATGCGTCAACCCATTTTTACGCATTTTCATTTATTTTCGCACCCCAGTGTTCGTTTAACGTTACGTCTGATTGCCGATCGTTACGTTTGGCCCAGCACACACAAAGACATCCAGCATTGGGCAAAATCTTGTTTACAGTGTCAACGAAATAAAATTTACCGCCACACTGTTTCGTCTCCAGGTCATTTACCCGTTCCGAACATTCGTTTTTCCCATGTTCACATTGACCTTTTTGGCATAGTTGCGACTTAAAATGGTAAGACATATCTGTCAACATGTGTCGACCGTTTCACACATTGGCCGGTGGCTGTTCCCCCGGAAGACATTTTCTCTAAGTCCGTCGTACAGCATTTCCTGTCACACTGTATTTCCCATTACGGTGTTCCCCACACTGTAACCACAAAAAGAGGCGCTCAATTTCAATCAGCTTACCACCCTGCGGAAAACAGCTTGGTTGATCGTTTTCACCGACAGCTCAAAACCTCAGTTTGTGCTCACGAAGATCCTCGCTGGACAGAACGTCTTCCACTCACCCTCCTGAGAATTTGCTCTGNATGTACGGCGGCATATTTAATTTACGGAACTACTCTTCGTCTACCAGGTGATTTGCCTCAAACCCCACCGTCAACCCCTGTTTCTCCATTGACGTTTGCCGAACGATTGCGGGACCATATAGTGCATACCAAACCAACTCCAACAAATCAACACAAGTGAACTGCAAAAGTGTCTGATAATTTGCACACGTAGTCACGTTTTCATTCGTTGCGAAGCTACACTTCGACCACTCCAAGCACCATACATCGGACAGTACAAAGTAATCTCTCCTTCCGATAATTTTGGTTTGGATCGCAAGGGAGCGCATAACTCGGTAAGCATCGATCGATTTGTTATTTGATTCACCCATCTCACAATCTCTACATGTTGTTTGTTCATCAGTTATTCCCGATAAGTCACCCACATCAAGTCACCCAACAGACACAACACACACTTCTCCAACTATCCCACCTTTTACACGCGCATTTACATCTGAAACCGTTCCATGTACAACACGTCTCGGTAGAAAAGTACACTTCCCTGCTCGTTTTCTGTAACAATTCGCTTTTACTTTGGTCTTTATCGAGTATTCAGTTTGCAATTTCACTCTAGAAGAGGATACTGTAGTATCTTACTTCTCTATCCACTTGTATATGACATGAATGTACAGCTTGTTTTATTATACAGAACAAGTAGCAAAACAATACAAATTCTGTTCTTAACTTCGCACGTGTTCTCCGAGTGTTGCTGAAGCATTACGCTTACATTATTAGTTATCGTCAAACTGTCCGTTGACTGTCGCAGCTATCAATTTCACCAATGCTGCACACTATCAGCCGGAGCCACATATCTGAAGAACAGGACCAATTAATCAGCGGGATAGTCCTTTTGTGAGTCCGTTCTACGTACCGTTTATTTCATTATTACTCCTATATTTAGTATCTTTTCCGTTACATGCCACGGTGCGGCGAATCCAAGCGGGTCATACAAACTGGAGACTGACGATAGCAGCCCTATCCGGGTGGTTGTCTTTTTGGGTAGTTCAAGTTGAAAGACGAATGTGTCTTACTCTGCACTCCATCGTACCCCGAAAGTCGGCTCGATAGGAAGTGGCTGTGTGGTCAGGTTGAGAGCCCTACTCGCTCTGTCAGTTTCAGGAACGTTATCTAAAACTAAACACAACTTGGATAACCATTTGGTTAGGCAAACTCTCCTTTCCCTTTTCCAGTAGGTTTTTAATTCCGCTACGTATTGCAAAGCTTCCCTTGTGTCACTAAAGGCGCCCAGGAACACGTCGATGTAGAAGTTATTTCCAACACTAGCTTACACAGAGGCGAGGAAGTTGTTTCCGTGCTGTGGAGCTGTCCGTCGGAGTGCGTGGTTTGCGCAGAAAGGCGAGGAAGCCTGTCCGAATGGATGAACGGTCAATCAGTAGACTGCTACTGGGCTCTGTACGTCGCCTGCAGGCCACCATAGTATTTGCAGGTCGTCGCGTTGATCTTCTGGTATCTTAACTTGGAGTAACATTTCATGTATGTCGGCTGCCACTGCAACTGCTCCTAACCGGAATCGGTTGAGTACGTCAATCAACAGAGTGATCCAATTCTGTCCCTGTAACAGACAATCATTAATGGAGAGGCCGCCGTATCGCGCCGCACAATCAAATACCACGGTTATCTTCCCTAGTTTTGGGGGTTAGTTGCCGGGTGATGTGGCAAGTACCACAGTCTTTGGCCGCGTGGATGTGACGCGCCACTCGTTCTATATATCCCAGTTGCTTGTTCCGTTGCATTGCTACGGCGTACTGTCGACATAGTTCTGCGTCCCGGACGAGTCGCTTTCCAAGGTACTTCAATCATTTTAGGGCTATCCCATGATTGTTTGACAATCGGGCGCATCCCCTCCTCCATGGTAACGGCACCTCGAACCCGACGGGTTGACAGCATGTCCCCGTTTTGACTTTATCTAATGCCTGGATATTTTATACAGAGAGGCCTCCTTTCTGGTCGCTCAACTCGTCCAAATCAGGAACGATCCAAATTGAGTTCAGTTTATTGCACTGTGAGCCAGTGTCTTACTGTTATACATCCGCTATAGGGTTCATTCATTCATATCGTTGCCAGCGGTGGTGTCGGTGAAGTTAACTGATAATGGTTTGCGGTTGGCCAAATGAGGCGGCCCAAATAATGTTCACCCGGAATCGGTGCCAGCGGTGTAGTGATCTTTCCTGTTGTCCAGTCCATGGTCCGACACCTAGTTTGCTTCTGGCACGTCACATCCTATCAGCAAATTGACTTCGAGAGAGTGGGCTTCTTCGAAATGTAAATCTCTCAGTGTGGCCAGTGTACGTCAACGAAATCACAATTGAGTGACGTGTAGCCAAAACCAATACGAATCCCAAAACAAAACACGATTGATTCGTAGTGTTCTACGGTACTGAATTAGGGAAATCATTACAAATAAGGCAAATCTCAAATTTGCGATCAAAAGCACTCAAGCAAGCGAGAGCCAAATATGATATCCACAGGGAGCCAACAAGTTGCTCACGGTCTCTGACCACGCCAAATTCAAATGTGGCGGACATCAAATCAACAGACAAAGAATAATGTGGAATGTTTGTGATTGAGCAAGGTCAATAGAGAAGCAACACACGGATAGAGTTGTGTCAAATGTAATCATTGTGGGTTGGGAAGGATTTTCAAAAACGTTCAACATGAAATACAGCTTGCGCTTTGCTAGTTCTCCGATCGGTTCCCCTGCTCGCATCGGCAAGTCGGCTATGGTAAAAGCCTCCGTCACCTTTGCGCGTTCCCTACTATCTAGCTAAACTAACGTCACGCTTGTTTGATCGGCGGAGGTAGCCTTGGTACTGTTCACCGTGCTGATCGTCAGGGAAAGTTTTTGGGTTGCGATATGGTTCTTTACGGCGAAACGCTTAGTGATTAGAGTGGTATCGGATCCATAGTCCATAAATATCATCGCCGTTATTAACTTTTAGGAGCTAGTATACGGACTGATGTTATCCCGAGATGTACCTACTTACCCGTTTATTGCGATATTAGACACGCTTGGTTTTGGGGGTGCCAGCAACTGCGTTTCTCGTATATGGGGAGTGTTCGAAGTCAA
>UZAN01054749.1:0-12539 GCA_900618425.1 Echinostoma caproni | reverse complement strand
GTCTCGCAACCGTAAAGCAGAACGCTACGAACTGCGGCGATATACACCCTTCCCTTAAGGGACAATCGGATGTCATGGCGGCGCCACAGGTGTCGCAGGTTGGCGAAAGCTGCTCTAGCTTTCGCTATTCGTGAAAGCAAAACTGCGCGGTAAAGTATGATGGTTTGTGGAGAAAACACTTACTCTGTGTTTTCCTACAATGTGTAATATTGGTACAACTAAGGCGATTCGTAATAAGGACCAACTGGATGCGGTGTATTCAGAGGTAATCACAGATTCATACCGTTCATTGCGTAGTACTGTATGTAAAGGGTAGAATGCTGAAGCACTCCAAGTCTCCCATTGGTAAGGTACTAAGCAATCGATTTCAACTTTTCTCTGTATATTCAGATAGAGTGAGAAACCGAACCATATCACAAGCAGACATACACTCTTCAGCACACACGCCAGCGAAGCACTTCTGTGCATTCGTCCTGTGCAATTTGATCTGACCTAACCTGTGATGTGTGCAGAAAAGCGAATAGCTCAGGTAATGACCACGGAAAACTTTCGTCCATCAGCTCCATTTAGCAACAGTTGGGGTGTCGTGGCTATCCGCGAGTTCCGTGCTTCGTGTATTCTCTCAAGCGAGACCATTCAACTGCCTTGACTTCCATGTGAATCGAGACCCGTGACCTTACCCATGACCTCGTGATCCAAACGGTTAATCGCGCCCCTTACCCTCATGTGCTTCCCCTCATCCTCACCTCTGTTCCCATCCGTTCAACACCTCGATTTGTTTAAAAAAAAACACGAAAGCAACTGAATTCATTCGACTAACATTATGCAAATGTGATAAATCCTTTCCGTGTGTATACAGTATACGATATTGGCCAGATGAAAAAAGCTTGATAAGCGAAGAAAAAGGTGTTTGCAGCGTAGAGTTCATCATGGACATCTGGTAGTGCATCCCTCTCTGAGACGGGGGGAGCAAGAATCTAAGTGGAATTATAATGATTCGGATAGCGGGAGTAGTCTTGGGTCAATCCAGGTCCCCTCTGATCAATGAGGCTACATGACCAAACAAACATTAACACTATCTGTGTTCGCTATGGCCGAACTTCTATTGTGAAAAGCTCTTGCATGTGTCTTGCAATTATGGCTTACTGGGGATTTTATTGAAACTCGTCTCAAAGGGACCATGTGGCTACATAGAGTCAGCTAGCTTTCTACATTTGGAGTCTGTTGTCCATTTCACTTATCCATAGTCCCTCAGTTTGCGTGCGTATTTCCGAACCAAACCTCTGTTGCGTTTATCAGCTCTATCAACGGTTGTCCACAGAAAGCGGTACAATATATGCCAATTTGGTTCATCACCAAATAAGGCCATTGGAATCACAATGTCGTCTGATCAATAGAGGTGCATTCTCAAAGAAAAATGTCGAGTGATGACCGGGACTTCCATTGCGTCCCATTATCCTAGAAAAGTTGTTCATGAATTTTATCAATAATTTGACTTACTGTCACGTGGGCGAAAATCACTTTCAAAAAATCTGGCTCAGTTGGGCACAACACAAACGCGCATCATGTAATCGTGTTTTTACAATCACGTTTCGTGTTCACATCAAGGAAGGAGAAAAAGAGCTACATTTACAAGGGAGCTAATAACAAAACAATCGAGTAAAGGATCGCTGTATCGCCGGGACTTTGATCATAAGCCATATTATCATGAATTATTAATATAATCATCATTATTGGCCTATATATGGTGTAAAGAGTAAAAAAGCATGAACTGAAAGGCTATGAATCACGGTATACTTGTTTCGACCAGGTTGGGTCCCATCTGTCGTATGGACTGACCCATAGACCGGGCTCGGGATCTCAGCGTGGCAAATGAAAATGTCCACCTGAACTCAGGGGCAACTGTGCAGACAGTGATTTCACTTTGCCAGTACACAATATCGATCAAACTTGTTGCGGGCATCACCACTTGCTAATCCCACCACTAGCCTCGGGGGTTCTAACTCACGGGTTGGAGCCATTTCGAACCAAATTACTTGCTGCATGAGAAATTCACCATACAGTCAAATTAAATCTTCCACTGCACTTGTCATGCTTGGCAACCGCGCCACTAATAGTTTATCGTGAGTGTTGTAACTCACTGAATCATTTTGGTTCACGGCGTTTTGTTTTGTTTGCCTTGCAGGTTTAACATTAACCGCGACCGGCGGAACACCGGTCTGCCAGTGTTTCCTCGCCATCCCGTGTCCCGCCTCTCCACCGCCGTTCCCCGCCGTCGTTCGTTGCCCACAAAGCCTCGTATCGCCTCCAGCTGCGAGAACACAAGTCGAGGGACATCCTGTCGCACATCTCTGTTCACTCCGCTGCGATGCGCGAGCCTCGAGTACATTCACTTTACACACTCATGTTAGTTTGCCTCAACAATTTCAGTCACGAATTTATTTTTGAACCACTTGTACCACCATTTCTCTAAGGCAAGTTAAATAGTGCCACGCACCCGATTGGGAGACTGAACTCGTTATCGAACGGTTTGCACCAACGGTTAACGAACAGATGACCTTGGCAGAACCCAAACCCTATAACTTCGATTCTTCCCGACAAACTTTTGTCACAATCTTGTGCAAGCTATCTGAATGCTCTCGTGTTTGGATATTCTGTTCGGATGATACTATCTAACCACCCCAATCCACTGCACCCTCAGACATTATAATACATATATCCTTGTAATCCCAACCAGACACCGTGAGGAAGAGGCAAGGCATGTGTGTAGGGGCGGGGGGAGGGTGAAAATGTCCCTCTCCGTGGCATGCATTGACGTCGTGATCTATTTTCGTTCGATGGGATCGATGCGGAAAAGGTCCACATGTGAGTCGATTTCATTACTCCTGTCCGGGGATAGACGTGTTCCTCCCTACCGCGGTGCACATACACTTTATTGAGGGTGGGGGTATAATTTGGTGTGCACTCACTGCCAACTAACTACAGACACTGAAATGTATGCACATACATGCTTACGTGTGTGTATGAGCATGCTATTTTTGGATGCCATTCTTTTGATAAGCTCATTTTTATACTGTTCCATTGTATACTTTATTTGTTGTGGTTGTAAATTCCGTTCTGTGCCAGCAAATATACAACTAAGAGTGTAATACGTTCCTGTTTCTGAAAGTAACATTCGCTCTTGCGGTGAGGGAAGCTGTTGCTGCGTGATAATTCTATAAGTTCCTCTATATATTGATGGAAGCCGGAACTATATACAACTGAAGAATAATTATTCATCAGTTCTGGAATGCTTAACTCGTTATTAGTCCTATAACGAATACAGTGAAGTGAACTTCACCGATCGCTGCGAAGATCAAAATGTACACAAAGTAGATGAGAATGTGTCTTTGGACAGATAATTGAGCCTAATTGGTGAGAGACAAAGAACGGGAACCTCTTTGTTCTACACCGGGTACATAATCTAACGGGACATACACACTTTTGCAAGCATTTTGGCGTGATAAAAAGGGATAACAAGAACGTCACTACTGCCTATTCGTTCCCAAATGTTCCGGTGTCTTCAAGCAACCAGTTACAACGTATTTTGAACCCCAACCT
This sequence comes from Echinostoma caproni, assembly GCA_900618425.1. Taxonomy (NCBI): domain Eukaryota; kingdom Metazoa; phylum Platyhelminthes; class Trematoda; order Plagiorchiida; family Echinostomatidae; genus Echinostoma; species Echinostoma caproni. The sequence continues at coordinate 8,939 of UZAN01054749.1, read as the reverse complement.
GGAAGAAAGGAGACACCCACTAGACCTAATCGTTCTGTGCATTTCTCCTTGTCTCGTTTTCACGTCGTCTGTTGATCTCCAAGTGGTTTCCTCCAACATGGAGTAGCAACAGCCAGCAAGGCGCGGTAGACGACAAGGGAGCATGCGCAATACGTATCCTAATCAGCGAAGGCTACTACTCGGCATGCTATGTGACAACAAATACCCCACCGGATCAATTACAAATACTGGTCGACTCATCTCAATGTTGCTTACACGCTCACTCCACCTCACTCGCGCCAAGTTAAGCAAATGTCGACATACTAAGACTATGAGATGATGAGTGCCTTCCAAAGTTAAGGTGCCGAAACCATAAAGCAAAACTAGCCGCACACTGGCGCGGTGTAAGCGACCTTCCACTTTGCTAGGGACATCACATCAGCGCCAAAGCTGTTTCAGCACTGCTCGTGTCTTAGAAATGCGGGCAGTTGGGTCGTTTGCTGTGGTACCCTCGTTCGTCACGTGACTAACTAAGTACGAGAAACGATCCATTACGACTAATTTCGGACCATCAGGCATAAGATCCCTTGAAAACGACACCCAGTCTTCCAACACAGCTTTGCAATTTGAAGGGACATAGCGCAAACCGAATGAATCTACAGAACTTGAACGTCTGCCANCCTTGCGCGTCCTATATACGTTGAATAGTTTACCCTTGACAAACACCACTGCTGGTTTCGAACGATTCGCGTAGCCCACTTTAGACCCTTAGCCTGCCAGAATTATACAGGCAATGTTAATCAGTTTAGATGCTTCTTTGGCATTCCTTTGCGAAGGAGAGAATTCATAAGGTTTTCGCGGTCAGCGGGTTTGAAGGATACTTTGGGGTCAAGAAGCAATGCGATCGTTGATCGACGNGATCGACGATATGTGCGGCGTAATTCAAGGATTTGACGCAGGTTGAAGATGTGATAGATTCAACAACTACTGGATCGGAATATTGCTAATGGTTCACGAATGTTCCTCTCTTTTAAGGGTATCAGGTGGCGAAGAATCACAGAAGTTAACACATTTGTGATGATCAGAACCAAACGCATCCCACGGTGGTTTGTCAGGTTGCGTGGTCACTTTTTGGAGATCGGAACGATAAATGATTCACCCCAGGATGAGGGGATTCATTTTTTCCGACCCAATGTTGGCTAATAAGCTAATGATCGAGTCGAAGAGAGTCATCTTTATCCTCAAAGGACTGGACAGAGGCCCGTTGGGTCCTTCGCTTTCGTAAAAGACTAAACACAACCCCGTACTTCTAAGTCTTTTGGAGGTTCAGAATGTACCACTGACGGAGTTTCCGTTGCAATCGCTGCCGTCACCGTAACAACTGCATTAGCTGCAGGATAATTGAACCGTTCGCAAAAATACTCTTTTCGGCGGTCGAGTCGTTATTTATTGTGAATACTCTACCCAGCTTTATCGCAAATGGCTGCATTGACCGGTATGCGACAACCTCCAGTGCCGCGTATCAACTAAAGTAGTCTTTGACTATCCTCTGATGTAGAAGTTACTTCCATTTCACTAGCTGCGTTAGCCCACTAGTTGTCGCTATCTTTCTTAAAACTTTCTCTGAGTTGACGTTGCAGACGACACCGAATCCTTTATGCTGATTCTGGCAGAATGGGAGCTTTAGGGTTTGTCTGTTGCCAACAGATCAATATGGCTGGTGATGAAATTTTACCAATTTTTATTGGAACGACGGAACTGAAGTACGGATGACATGGTTGCATCATCCATGCCTGAATGCCTTCGGGGTTATTGATACATGTCCAGGCATGTAGATGAAATAGGTGAAACCCGATTTATATCCACTCGAAGGGGAGGGGGATGCAATACACATTTGCGTATTGCATTTCATGAATTTATGCGATCACAATAACGTGTGCTGAGACTGCAAGTCAAGTATCAGCACAAACGAATCGTAATACACCACCACATCCACCTCCCTTCATCGAGTTGATGAGTTTGGTCACTTTTTTGACTAACCCGTGTGATGTCAATGTAATGAAATATCAATGCAATGTCATTGTAATTCAAACTGAAAGTACTTGAGCCGCGGAAAATCGTTTCATAAAATAGATCAAGCACAACCGCAAACGATTAGTTTAAATATTCGGTATGAGTGCATGCGATCCGACAGTTGTGAATTCGAATTCCGCAATGACCAATTCGTTGGGGTTCTAGTGACCCAGTCACCATGGCATAGCAGGTCACTTATTCTAATATGTTCTATACTATGAGCCCAAACGCCTTTTATGTTTACTATCTATGGAATCCCGTGACAAGAGGATAAACCCTGATCCATTCATCACATGACAGACTAAACGGTGACGAAACCGGTTTACATTGCCCTCTAACTGGTACACCAATGAAATGCTTCATTTGGAACCGCTCTTTGCCCACAGCATTAACGATACCTTGATGAGCTCAATATAATTAGTTGTCCCCCTTTAATTAAGGTTAACTCTTTCCTTAACCATTTAACGCGCGCGCGTTATGTTTCTAGATTATCCGGTAACGGTAAAGCAGTCTTGTTCCCCCATTACTTTGTAGGCTGCAGGTTCGAATTAAACTACCAGCACCGCAGCAAGTTCATTGCCTGCTATGTATCGCACAGGAAAGCAATAATTAACCTCCCCTTATTTTGGTAAATAGCTTTAAAATTTAAGCATTCAATGAAGCGGAACTGACTGAAACGATCTAAATATCATCCGTGTTAAGAAGTGGTCAAACTTGAACTTATAGCTGCGCTATTGCGTATCAGAGATGAAATTTGGAATGCAATCAAGTCTGATCTATAAATTTTATTCGTAATTAAAAAAGAGAGACTTCTGTGCTCCTAGCATAAGAAGAATTTGGTGTAACAGTAAATATTAGTGGTTATATGCATATCTACGCAACTATGAATCACCAACTTATTTCTCTACCTTGCGGTAGTTTGAGCTCACTAACTAATTTGACTTTCGAATCCAATCCAGTGTGCATCATGTTCTCAGTTAGAGAAATCTGCTACGTTTGTCCTAATTCCTTTAGCCATGTGTACACCAGCTGAAAGTAGGATATTCAATGTACCAACTTGAAATAAAGTTTGATAGCATTTGAAGCGTACTCCCAGATGAGCTCGTAGGCGCAGGGGTAATGGACAAACGTACTTTCTCTATAAGAGGTCCGGAATCCAGATTCCGTGTATGCTTGTGAATATACATCAATAATGAGCTCTAACAAAAGCACAACTTAATTCTAGCGCTTTCTGATGGCATGACTGGTTGAATAAACAGAGACCTTGAATACAGATGAACTCTGCCCCCTTGTTTCAGTCAAAATCAATAATAATTATTTACATTTGACTCAAGGTTACTTGTGGGTAGTGGTATAGAATAATTGACATGAACTTATATTGACTATCCTTTGGACTTCACCTTCACGCACAATCCTCAGTTCATCCAGTCAACCATACACTCGGAAGCACTAGACTCTTATTATAGCTCATCACTAGCGCATATCAACCGTCCCGGACCCATCGCATTGAAGGCTTGTGTATAGTTGATAAAAGAACTGATGCTTGCGCGTGAAGGCGAAGTCTGAAAAGTGGTTAGTTCAAATCAGTAGTCATTTATTTTGAATATTCGGACACGCATACCAATAAAGCTGTCGTAGTATCGGTAATCCTTATTCCAAGTTATTAGGAGATGGATCATATCTGAAAATTCAAGGCTTCTACGCTGCTTTACAAAGAGTGCGGAAAAGTTGATTGTTTACTGGGTTAGAAGTCCTCCATTTTTCTGTTGCCGGATAGCTTGAATGTGAATGAAATATCCCAAATTTTCTGGCTCAGTGTGAAAGCATCATTTTATGTGCGTTAATGAATAGATAATGCTTCTTTTGAATTCTTCTCATTTGAGACTTGTTTGCTGATGGATTTCAATGAATGTATAGTAGGTTGTTAAGACCAAGCAAGCTCAAGTCACCTGATTCTCAGAAGCATCAATCCACTGGCGCGCTTTTCCTTTCTGATTTCGCATAGAGAGAATTCTCAGTGTAAGTAAGCCCTGTGTTTGGTGCATATGATAGAAATTCCATGTCACGGCCTTGTTGCGACGTTACATTTTATTGACGATGACAACAATAACACTAAGTACACCAGATACGAAAACTGTCCTAACTATATCAGGGTTTTAAATTTACGTTTCAGAAATTATTCAAAATAAATACCCGTTTAGTATTTATAACAAGCTAGTCCCACAAGGAACGTTCTGTGATAATTTGAGTGTAAAGAAAACAATTATTTGTACCCCAGTAAAAGTACAGTCAAGTGATGGCAAGGACATGCACAAACCTGAAAATCCTGCGGTTTTGTCGAGTACGGTTGTCGGGATGTTCTCGCTACCATAGGCATTTGTTCTCCGGGCTTGAGCCCCGGATCCGGCATTACTACACTCCGTTCCGGCACTTCTGGTTGTGGTGCTACGGGCGTCCGTGTCATGTTGTTTGGCTGGGTAGACTGTTGACTGGTCTGTGCATTTGACTCGTTCGACGGTGCATTGACTGTATCTGATCTCGCAGTGGTAGAAGGGCGGTGAAAGTGGGTGAATGGTCGAGCGGGAGGGGTGAGAATTGAACCGTGCGCGTTGTATTTACATAACAACAACTTCCCGAACTTAAAACAAAACAGTCCATTTCATATACCTGAAGGTGCAATGCTTGAAGATTTGCTAGTTGATCTGTTTACATTTTTACCATAGACTTGACCAGAACGTTACATCGTACAAAATCAACCAATCACATATTGTTATGCGTCTCAATGTACAAGCTAATTATCGAGCTCGGTTTTGAAACACTTTGTGTTAAATAATTTACAACCGCCACAAAATCGAGTCATGAACAGACCCAAATGGCGGCTGTCAGAAATGCTTATTAACGCTTTACTGGAAATCAGAACCGCACAAACCACTCCATTTATGTAGCCATGAAGCATTTTCCTGACAAATGTGACTGATTCTACTGAAACTTCTTTACATAAACAAAGTTTAACATTTTTGCCGTTAACCTGATTTACAAAACGCGTTAGCTTACGTTTTATTGGAATTCTGTGATGAATAAGTATGCTTGGACGTAGGTAAGTGTTCTTATTTATTTACTACATGAATGTACTCAAAGTTCCAGAACCGAAGTTAAACTCCAGAGTCAGCTCTGATAAATTTATTCAACTACGAGTTTTAATTTGAACTGTTCTCCCGTCCCCTCTAGACCATTCACTCAATAATCGATTATTCCCCCCGTGCTAACACAACACGCCGTTTCCGAAGGGCCTGACATCTGGGTCTGCGACATCTCCTCAGAGCAAACATTCCATTTGAGTGAACACGGTCATTTGGTCGCGTAACAACACATCGACAAAAAAGTTCACTTCCGCTGATGCCACAGATAGCCCATAGATAGTGTTGTAGCGACAGGTACCAAATATTGTAAAATGTGAGAATTCTGTGTTGCACAGAGTGATATTCAAGCGACTGTTTTGGAAAAACTGGTGGATTGTTGCGGTGTTGAGAATCAATGAGGAAACCCTCCGGAAGCTATCATTGAGTCGGCCGCTTTCAGACAGGTATTGAACCGAAACTCAACTAGGCCGATTTTTCAATTCCCTCCTGATTCCAAACATGGTAGACAGCAACATTTTGTCTCTCTTTTAGAAAATACTTCTCAGAAGATTACATGTTTGTCTTCGGATTTTAACTAGGCTTTTTGTAATTTTCTGCATGCTCCTCACAAAGACACATTTTTATCGTAAATGAAATAAAATTGTTAGACTGTGATTACGTTTCTTCTAGAGGAGGAGCAGGAGGACGAATTGGCGGTCAGTATAGTCTGAAATTGTAATTAGTTGCAAATTCAAGCTGCAACTGCTTTTATGACATTTAAAATTAAACATGAACAATCGGCGTGTTTCGCAATGTTAATTGATAAATGACGAATTACGGGTAGCGTTCTCAAATATATTCGTATGGTTTTCTCCCAAATTAGTCATTTCGAGTCAAACCCTCTCGATATACAGTATGTACGGCGTCATTAACGTTTCGAGATGGAAGTTAGAAGAAATTCGGTCGCTGCTGGTGCTGCTGGTGCTGCTGCTGCACGAGACTAAAATAGTCAGTTTCTGTTTGTTTTTGCCAGATGCTTAAGTAACATTTTCTTGTGATGCAAATGTGAAAAGCTCAACAGCCTCGTTCGTCAACAGGGTCCCAATATCGATGTATTCGCCCCGTCAACAAAAGTATACCGCAATTCTAGCTTGTGTCTTCATCCACCGGAAGCTAAGGGGCACCAGTGAGATTCGAAAGAGATTAAACCAATAAAAATACTTTCTGCTTTTCATCCGTGTTTTCCCCGTACATGAATTTTGCATGGCTCATTTTGTGACTGGAATGTGATGTACATAAATATAAATACAGATAAAACTAAAAAAAGCACTAAATCGAATGCTCTTAGGTGAATAATTCGCTTGTTAATCTCAGTTCTTGATTGCGTTGTTCATCATCCCATTGGGTGTGGATTCCACCACGTTTGGTACCTGATTAAATCACACTCAGTGCGAAGATCAGAGACAGAAATGACATAAATCTGACCTGAAAATCCGGCTTAGTCCCGGAGGTTGAAGACCAAACGAAAATCGAGAGAAGTATTTTCAGACAAAAACTAACAAAAATCGTGAGATGCGGTACCCTAGTAAGCAATGGATTTATCACGGTAAATTCAGTTAATACCATTCCCGTGGTATTTTTTTAATTTACACTGTTTTAGGGGTGTCTTGCCTGGGCTACCAGCGATAGTGCTGCGATAAAATTCGGATTCAAACCCAAGGACAAGCAAGTCTGGACTCTGTAATGATTTTAGCTATCCAAACTGAGAGTGGATATACACAGTCGAACGCGCACACGGAATGCGCCGGAAACAATGAAACGGCAACGATGACAGAGACCGTGGGTGTCTTTTCAATTCACCCACGCGGGTTTGCCTTTTGTTTTATCCCTCACAAGCGATCGGTAATAGGGTTTATAAGAGTGTGCTCTAACTTTAGGAGATGAGGTTATTCATCTACGCCAAATTGTCTTACACATTTCGAGTAGACTTGTTCAGTTTTCACTGGTTAGGCATTTATTTTTGTGCTGCTGTGGCTAAAGGCTGTCGTTCGCGGCATCCGTGAATGGACGTGATCAATTTCGATCGAGTAGCTAATCAGACGTATGTCCTGTTTTGAGGTCACCAAGATTTGATCAGTCTATTTTCGGCGCATTTGCTATCCATTATTCGATAAACGATTGGTTCATGGAACAAAACCAAATTGTGGGTAGCTTATCGATATGAAGTCTGGTAGAAAGTGGTTATCAACGTGGGACAATCCATTTACGAATGAAGTTGTGATATATTGGCTTTCATTCATGTATTGTTTTTTTTATCAAACTTATTTTTACACTAATTCACTGATTTTGACCTATAGCGTACAAATGGATCGACGTACGTTAAAGCGATTTCTTTGGGCTAATGAGCGATGACGAATTTAGATCACACTTTTATATATGGAACTTAGTCGTTGACCAGACGTGCACAAATGCCCATCAGTGTCCATTTCAAGGTGCGTTATTTCAACTGGAAACGAGACTGAGTATTGTAACGACCTTGGTAACTTGCCACTAATTTTGAGTGTGAGTCATGTTCATGTCTCCCTGAATCGCTTGGTTCATGGTGTCTGCATTTTCCTCTTTTTCAGATTGTCAGATCTTCCTCTCCGCGGAGAACATCCTGTCCGTCGACGGGTCCAGCCCACACCTAGACTCGGCCCACTTGCGGTTGTCTGGTGTATCCGTTCACGGGGGACATCCTGCTGCACACACGAGCCAAGCATCTCACAGTATGCGGTTGAGCACTTGGAGCGGTTCGGTTTGCACGGTTACCGTTTTTTTAAACACCAAATATATTACTTGTGACAACAACTGATATTCGGAAAATTGTTTATTGGATAAGAGTATCCCATAAAATTTCATTACTTTGATAATTAGAATTGGTTTTTGGAATGTTCCAACGAATTTATTCATGAATACGACTCATTTTCGCAATGACAACAGTTCAACTGAAATCCGGGCCAACTGCGACCATTGTTCGCTGCATTTTAGTGAATGACTAAGATGCGCACATCGCACACGGAATCATATGAAGTGTTGTGCGCCCGAAAGCGCTGAGTTACCATGATTTACCACATTACGCATAAGTTGCAGATGATATGTGTGAATCCGTCCACTTTGTTAATCCATGCACAGCAGTAACAATATACCAGTGTCCGGTTAGAGGAAGATTTTGGCGGCGCGGTTAAACCGCTAATAAGTTGCTGACATGCTGCAGGAGTATAAGACAAAGTGTGCTTCAGTGGAGTGTGGAGAAAATATCACTATCGCGTGTTTAAGCATACCGATGTGCTTCAAAGAAGAGAACCGTCTGAAAATAATTCCGTTTGGTTATCGTGGGTAAACTGTGGTTCCATTATAAAACGACCATGAACCATACACAAACCGGAAGTATGTTAGACAAGAAATAGGATATCTTCAAACGAAATTCACATCATCTGTGAATATTGTGGTGACCAGATTTGTGGTCCTAATTCTTCTAATGCTTCAACTAAAGTTACACCCACGATCTGTGTCATCGTTGTCGCTTAGCTGTTTCAGGCGCATTCCGTATGCGCGTTCGACTATGTCCATTCACTTGTGTAGCATAACACCATGATGTTGTGATAATTAAACTGTCAGAACGGGACACCGGGAGACGATCTATTTGCACGTGTACTGGCAAGGTTAAACAGTCCAGATATGCCATGGACATGTGTGGTTGAGGCAGGTCGCGCAACCGTCTCCCCC
>UZAN01054746.1:3650-15181 GCA_900618425.1 Echinostoma caproni | reverse complement strand
AGCACTATAGTTTTAGTTACTGTCCCACAATTTTCATTTATAAGCAATTCGAGTGTCATACATAATATCACTGGTCGAGAGTTGAATTTCAATTCCAATGAAAATAGGCTTAATGCACCCATCAGGTGAAAATTCAGTATTTTTAAAGAGACAACGAGACGTTCACAAAACTGAAACAATAGTACAGGTTGATGAAACAAGTTCGTCAATGAAGAGGTGATAATTCAAGGCCATTATGTTAGTTGTCTGATACGTTAACATGCTTGCAAGATAGGCAATGGACTATTGCGGTATATGTTTATTCGGTCAGAAAAACCTGGAACGAGAACTATAGTGAAATACACATTAAAATGGATAAACAGACAATGGTCTTTATTAGATATGATTTGGTTGGTTCATTAATCGTGTGCATCAATAATCTTGCAGACGACAAAATCCATCAAAACAGTTGCAGGAATATCACTGCAACGAGAAGTATGTTCGATGGATCTGAGTTAAGTTTTTCGTATTAGTGTTTAATACGATTACCGCTATTACGAAAGCGTCTAAGCTTTTTCAAAATTACGTTTTGGTCTATGGCAAGCTTTTGAAATTTGAAAGCATAGAAAATCCATCTACAACCGCAATGTAAAGGCCTTCGACATGTTCAGACTAAAAAACTTTAGGCAACGAGATAACTCCGAGGGCTTTAACTTAGTCAGCCTCGGGAATGATGTCACCATTACCAATAAGTTCTGTCGGGTTATTATGGAAGTTAGACTATCAGAGCCTGTTTTACGGTTAAAAAGAAGATGGACACATTTATTGACATTCAGCACCACAGATTGGGTCGTAAATCACGCACTTTTGCGATCACTTGTTTGTGTCTTTCCTCCTCAATTTTCAACAGCTTCCCATTGACATGGGTGGCGGAGAAGGAAAATGCCTGTACATTGATACTGAGGGTACTTTCCGACCGGAACGTTTATTGGCCGTGGCGGAACGCTATGGTTTATCGGGCAGTGATGTCTTGGATAATGTAGCCTACGCTCGCGCGTACAATACAGATCATCAAATGGAGCTTCTGATCAGTGCGGCTGCCATGATGAGCGAATCACGGCGAGTATCTAATGCTCCCTTTTCTGCTGTTGCGAAATATTGCTGCAATCATGGTTCCCTTTTCATGTATCATCTTATTTCAAACAGTTTTCTTTTTTAGAAACCCATTATACTGCCTTAGGTCATCAAAATCTCTAGGGTTATCTTTATGTCCACTTTCTTTTTGTGAGGAACGGTGAATAGGGTAATTCCTATGATCATGAAAACCTCCAATGATAGTGAACTGTGGTAGCTAGTGTTCTGTGTTCTACCACAAAAAATGATCCATTGTTAAACTGGCCAGGTTTAGACCACCACGAACAAGGGCGAATAAAATAACTGTGAGATTTCTTGGCACGTACATTATTGCTAGTTACTGATCATCGTCTGATTTTTATCATCCCAGTGGAATTTGCAAATGTTCACTAAAGCGAGAGGGTGAAAACTCAGTCTAAGGAGCCGTTGCCAAGTTGACTGACTACCGACTGAGAGTTGTCAAAGGTTAATTCTCAGCCATCCATATGGGGATTCCGGATCATCGGTTCGATCTTTTCGAATGTTTTGGGCACTCCTTACTGGGAAGGTCGGGTCGGAGACCCTATAATCCGGTTAAAGGGATGAAAAAATTCAGTTAATCGCGAACTAGAAGCAGCGCTCATTTTACATTTAGAGTCACGCTGCTCTGTCGAAGTCTCGGTTTGAGGTCTTTTGAGTTACTCTTCCACACTCCTCGGCAGTCAAGGAGTAACCTAACGAATTACACTAGTACTGTACAAATTAGTCCGAACTGTATGCCTCCACAGTCACTTTTTCTTTCATCTGTGGTGCACTCACATCACACATTTCCTTGGGTAATTGCACTTCAATTCTGATGGGAAATCAAAAAGTTGGTTTAAACAGAGAGGATTGGTGCATCCAGCTTCGGTTGACCTCCTTGAATTTTGTTCTGGGTAAACGTTTTATCATCATTTGATATGATATTCGTTTCTGCTGCTGAAGGGCTTCCGTACTTTTTTTGGTTTTTTCATCCAAATAAATTCAGTTAGGTGAGGCGAACCATTGTTCTCATTATCATATTCATCAAAGTTTGCACGCAACCTTGCACAAACGGTCTTTTGCACGTTGTGAGCAATTTTCTTCTGCGAATTCGTGTCTCGGTATGACTTCTTTTATGTTGTATCACCTGGTCCTGGCGTAGTAGACTCATATGCACACGTCTTTTCTTTTGGTGGGTTTGAGGATACAAAATCCCCAAGGGATTCCAGTCGATTACTTTCACCTTTCATTTTCTCGGTCCGGTTTCCACTTCTAGGCATCAATTTATCTGTTATTCGGCAATGCTCCGTGTCTACTTTCGTTTGGATGGATACACTGTTCAGTTCATTAGAGTACTGATACTGGTAAAAGAAGGGCTAATTTACTACATCTTTATTGTGATCCACTTTTTTAATTTCTATAGTTACGCCCTGCTGATTGTCGACAGCGCCACCGCTTTGTATCGTACAGATTACTCTGGACGTGGTGAATTATCCGCCAGACAAATGCATTTGGCCCGGTTTCTGCGCACATTGCTGCGACTAGCCGATGAATTCGGTGTTGCTGTGGTAATCACAAACCAAGTTGTCGCCCAAGTAGATGGAGCTGCAATGTTCACTGCAGATCCGAAAAAACCCATTGGGGGCAACATCATGGGCCATGCATCAACTACTCGGTACGTTCACTTTTTCTTTCCGGAAATGATTGATTGTCCTTTATGGTATGGCATGGTATCAGTTCTGTAACTGCGACATAGTTTTATCAAGCAACTAATTCTTGTAGGTTTTCGTGGAACGGATGGGTTGATTTCGTTTGTTTATCAAGGTATTTTCGAATTTTGTTTTTATTCGGTATTGTCTCAGTCTGAAGTGGTGCAAAACGGTGTTTCGCACATACACCCCGAACCAATTGTATCTTTATTTACCGATGCCTGGTTAAAGTATATTTTATTACAGCAACAGGACCTTGAAGGTCTACTGTGGTAATGTTGAACATTCATGCCATTAGTAGTTTGTTGAGCCTGGTGTTTACAAGCATGAAGATGGTTAGAAAGGGTATATGTATAGAGTGGGAGGGCTTTACACAGCTCATCGGTTCTCGGAAGAAATATTCACTGGGACTAGGAATGAGGTGGGTTTCAGTTTGTCCAACCGTTGATTTTGCACTTTCGTGCGGTGTTTCCGTTGCTGTTTTTGTATGAAGAAATAGAGGGAGGAGTTGAGTGTTGAGTGCAGTGAAATCGTGAAGATAGAGTTCTGGTAAATGAAGGTTGTGAAGAGATTTAGATGCATCAGCGCCACCGTTTGTGACACAAGGGTTACGCAGATCCCGAGGTCCCCATCCTGAAACCTCAGCAAAAACCTATTTGATTGAGTCTCCTGGTGAGGGCTTTCATACCCTCATTCAAGGTTTTAGTTAAACCACCTTTGACTTTTTCCATCCAATACCTGTCTCAATAAGCATCGCACGCCGTGGCAATCTCTTTGTTAACTTCTGTAGCACATGCCACAATGCACGTAATCTGTGGAGATCGACCACTTGCACGATAAGACTATCTTGACGTGGTGTGATAGCGTGCCTTCATACCCTGCAAGCCATCCAGCGGTAGATTCAATCATACTTGAGAGGTCAATGGGTAGGGCTCAGACCAAGGTCCGTCTCGCAAGGCCAACTGATTGGACATCTCTTGGTTTGTCGAAATAGTCCCACAGAACATTTCAAACAAAACAACAGACTGGTGAATAAGCTGATTTTCAAAGATTCGTATTCATGCCAATACATATCACTACTTGGGTGTAAAATTGTCTCTTGGCTTCCTTTAATTGTCCCCTCTTTCCCGTTGGAAAGTCAATTTAACAAATAAACACGGAGATAAGCCGTTTACCGGTCCCCTCACCTCCCGCTAGATGGACGTCAAAGCGGGGTACCTATAGCTTTCTTCTGACACTGGAAGAAATCTTCATATCTCATTGAACTGCTACCACTTACCCAAGCTGGGCCGCCCCCAGTCAATAAGGTGTCGTTCCGTCCACGTTCCACCTGTCTCCTCGGGTGTGTGAGACTAAGGGCGGAGGCTGAATAGGGAAACGACAACGCACTACCGAATAGCATGCTGAAAAAAACAAGACCTTTCGTGACGGATCTCTCTCTAAAAAGTCTCACAGGGTGTTTCAGTCACTAGTCCGCTTTGGACCCGCGTCCTACCGTCGTACGAGTCAGACTCTATAATGAAAAGCTCCGGTTAGGGTTCCTAAAGTAAAAAGAACGTGAATTCCTATTACCGTACGGTTCCGAATGTCAGGATTCCCGAGGAAAAATCCCTTCTTCAGCGCTAGCTGCCGACACGTGTATTCTATCCTAAAGTTTAAAACACCCATTTGGAAAGTCCTCTTTCTTGTCTGTCTATTTCTCCTCTTATGACTGCGATAGATCAAGAGTAGCTTTCCGCGTATGTGCGGATTGGGTGAGCAGACAGAGATTCGATACTGCAGATGCGAAATCCTGTGAACATGAACCATGGTAATAGCGACAAAAGGCTGAAGCAGCAGCAACTTGGAGGTATGTTGAAAACTACATAGAGAAAGTTAGCACTATACCATTGAAAAGATACGAACTTCTGTTGAACTCGCTAATTTTGGGATAACAAATCGTCGATGAAGAAAAGAAAGGCATGTCATAGTATGGAACCTTTTCGGACACGAGTTAACTGTGATTGTTGTCCTAATGAATCAATCAACATGAACAGAGGTTGAACAATCACAACGAAAGTGGCAAAACACGGGGCGAGTTCGAACGAAGGAAATGTCACCAGGAGCCCGTCTTGTCAAAGTTTATCGAACACCTGGGAGATATCGAGGTAAAACAGATGCCGCCGGTCATGGTGATCAATGGAGAAGGTCTATACATGTAACCTGTTACGCTAACAGGTTGTCAGTGGATCCGAGGCAGCGGAAGCCATGTTGTGTTAGCAAACCAAGAAACTCATCAGATAACAGCACTAGGCTTTAAGTCGTTCAGGAACTCGGGTGATCAAGGTCGCTTTAGACTAAGTGCTTAGTTCGAATACGGAGCAACGAATATTATCGATCCTTCTGTAACGGGTTTTCAGCAAAGCCAGTATAAAGTAGGTTAGTTAACCATTTCAACTAAAAATGTTACTGAGGATTGGAGTACGCGAAATAATTCCAGTAAAGTTAAAAATCGTGGCAATTTGAAATAAAATGTAACTTGAGAAAAGAGGATGGCAAATAACTCTGCTGCTTTGGGTGGATGTTTGACCAATCTAAGAATTCATTCAGTTGTAATACACGAAATGTCGTGAACGATCTGGATTTTGATCCGATTGAAACCAACACGAGTGTACTATTCAGTTGTCTTTTTTCTGTTTCGTTTAAGTCCTGCAGCCGTTTGAAGCAGCTCAATCTTTAAATCCTCCCATTTGATAGTCGGCTTCTTTTCAAGGGACTTCGGTTGTTCTAAATCAATTGTTATTATTTTAGTCATACTTGGTTTTGAATCTTTTTATTGTTGTCTATGTAGATTCATAGATTTCATTCGACTTGTGCGTTTGTTGCAACGGCCGAAAAAATGTTTGTTTCGGAGTGTAACTGTAGTGGTAGACAGCTTTGCTGTCATGACGACACCTAATCTGGCGGAGCCTAATGTGATTCACCACTCCCGGGGCTTAGGTTACCGATTCCCATAAATGAAAGCAGGTCCTCGTGATTATGGGTTTTACCCCATCTGCTGTTCATCACACCGAGGTGTGTAATAAAAACATCTTCAGCTTTCGTTTTGTATAATGTTTCACCAAAACATGCTTAGTAACGTATCCCGAATTCAGAAAGCTGTTAAACCTATTGTATACGGTACTACTTCTCACTTTAATATAAGGTAAATTACATACTTCAACAATGCAAATCACTCGCCACGCGGTTAAATGGATAACGACGGTGATTCACAGATCTATCATGGATGAAACGGGTTATGAATAACAGTCACGTGAAGAGTAAATATCATTGAGATTCTACTCACCACTGTGCACAACCAAGATTTGTGCCGACAACCCTACACAGGGAAGATTACTGAAGGAATAGACATGAAGCTTTTGAGATACTTATTTACAGTGGAAGTTCAACCACTACCAAAGCATCAGAAGCACAGTTCGTTGCAATTTGTTCAGACAGTAGCACTATCCGGCATGAAAGCGATGGTAAAATACGGAATGAGGATGTTTAATCATAGGTGTTCGCACCATCGGGTATGGTCCNNNGGTCCAGATATGGAGTCGAACAATTTGACAAACGGGAGGCGGTGCCATAACGATCGTGTCCAATAGACTGGATGCTGTAGTTTGAACAGTGCAATCTAAAGTAAAAGGTTGAACGTACAATGACGTCGTGATTCGGTTCAGAGTAATGAAAACCTAGAGGAGCACGTCTGTGCATTATACAAGGAACTGTATAAGGTAAAGAAGGCATGCAGTGATGTTCATATGTGATAAGATCACAACTTAGTAAAAGTGTTAATCCAGAACGTAGAAATAACAGGACGGGTTTTTCACATCAGCGATTGTACATCATAAAGGCTTGTCCTTTTACTAGTAGAGTTTGTTTGGTAGACATTTACTGAATGACATTTTCGTTTCCTCCTAGCTTATACTTACGCAAAGGGCGTGGAGAAACGAGAATATGCAAAATATACGACAGCCCTTGTTTACCCGAAGCAGAAGCCATGTATGCCATTCTTCCCGATGGAATCGGGGATGCAAAGGACTAGTGGAAATTGACGGTTCTTTCTTTGTTTGAGAGGCTCCAAACATCGCAAATCAACAAGTTTTGATACCAAGTAAATCTTTAGCTTTTACAGTTGTTGTTTTTTGTACATATGAAAAACAGTTTATACAACAACTTTTTGCATACCCTCTCTTTTAGTGTTATGTGTTTTGGGTCGGTCGTGGATAGAACACGTGTGATTGCAATGTTAAGTTCAATGACGTCGTATTTTAGTTCGTCTAAGCATTCTAGATCACCAGTCTTTCCGTTCAATGGTAATTCTTAGAGAGATTGCGGATCACTGACAAATCTAGTCTCCCGACCACTCGTTCACAAAATTAAATTGTGCTATTCAGAATCATGGCTGTCGACCTGGAGCCACCGTTCATAGCACCCAAATAAATCAAGTTTGCTGTCCGTCGTCAGTCAAACCACAGTTCAGTTCAGTTTTTACAACCATTAGCCATGCAGTTTCGTGCGTCGGTTTTGGTTGCTATCCTTTGGTGCCTCCTGTGTGATGTATCACCAAAGCTAGGGCAGTCTTTTATTCGAAGGTTGTGCATTAAGCGGCTTATGAAACCGATTCGAAGCTTTGGGTCTACGTGGATTGTATGTTTCTTTTTAAAGGTAAGTGGTTAGCATCAGTCCTCAATTGAGCATGCTTGCTCATTTTGTTAGTGTAAACGAACGGGCCATTTTGTTTTAAACCAGGAGAAACGATGCTTATAAACGTCTCACGGAAGATACCGACCGAGTTTCTTGTCAGTTGATGGGCAGTCGTAAATGTCCGAACCGCACTAAGCTTCGGCTCACTCCGCGTTATCTTAAACCTCTCAGTCTCCAATGAACTCTATTTCACCAAGATCCCACTGTTCTTATCTTCAAATTGCATGTAAATATGAGCTTCGGGGTTATCTTATCCCCGTGTGAGAACTTCATATGACTGATCCTCTACCAATATTATTAAATCCGGACACAATAATGACTAGTCTAATGACCATTAAACTGCTTATGATTAGGCTGTTCGTTATCGCTTAAGTTCGTCAAAGCCTGTGGGCCTTAGGAGTCACATCTGTATGTGCATTACGTGGGGTAGTATTGTCTCGCGTTTCCAGTGTGAACGATTTCGATATTGTAACCTAGTGCTGTTGGAAGTCTATCCGGAATACTCAGATGAACAACTCATTCAGATTTGTCGTACATTTCCTGTCTGTAAGGTTTCTTATTGTTGATTCACATAAGCGTGTTATGCTCTTGATTGCACTTCACATTTTCGAGAAACTTAAATGGCGCGAGACAACTTCTTTTAAGTCGAGTTTTGAGGTAGTGCACCAAGACAGAGTTATCCAAAATGTTTACGGGTATCGCTGTTTTCCGTGCCTTGGAGTATATTCGTATGTTCAAGGCGGAGGTTTACCGGTGGTGTCCATGGATAATTGCTATATGCTCATGAGCTGTTTGTTTGGAGTGAAAGAAAATGAGAAGCACTAAAATTTATGAGACAACTGCATTCTTGGGGGTCTGAAGCCATCCGACGAGCACCTGATGGGTTGAGCTTTTCATGGGTCCCGAGTTCACAGTGAACCGTTACTCCAAAAGTGAAAACACTCTTGGTCGTTATTGGTGTATCGTGGTACCAGCTAGTATTTTGGTGAAGCGGCTTCAGACAGACAATATTCGAGAATTATCACCAACTTGGGCCTGCCTGTTTTGCGTGATAGCAGGTAATGGTTGCTTGGAGCGTTCGCTCCTGCTCTGTTGTTCTTTTCTAACATAGATTCCATCGGGATCGTCAATGTCATGATGTTGCTTCTTTGGCCAAGTCTCCAAGCTTTGTATCAATACCACATTCGGCTGAATTTGTTTACTTCGAATGGTGCGTTGAATCATCGCTACACTTTCGCTCGTTAAACCTTCTGTTGTCGTATACTCTCGAGCGTAATCAGGCTATACTTCTGGTACTCTTGAGGTAACAATATACTTTCGCTTTTGCTGATGAGACTTACGCAGGTCAAAACAGCTGTTCAATGCTTCCTAACTTTTCAGCTTACATCTCATTTACACAATGAATTCATGATGAAATGTACTTTCCCTTGATTAACTAATCGTTGTTCCCGACATCTGCCGCGTTGTTGAGATTCACCGAACACTAGAGACAGAGCCGCTTCCGCAAGGTTGCCCCACCTCTAAAAGGTAGCTGATATTTGTCAGAACCTTCCACTGTTAATTGCTCATAGTCTCTCCTGTAGTCCCTCCCATGTAGAATAGAACTGAAGTTTGGAGTGTTCACAAATGTACATTCTGACATCTGAAATTTTCGAAATATGTTGCCGCTAGCTTGGGCTAGTATTTTAGCAACGGCAGTAAAAATTTGAGAGTAGACGTGAACAAGGCAGAGGATGCGTGCGATACGGAGCTCACTATGCGGAATCATGCCTGTACCGTTCATTTCAGCTCATTAAAAACACAACAATGGTAAAAGTAATACCCAACTTTGGAGTTTGCCAAGTTGCTATTCCTGATAAGTAAGTTTCCTCCGAGAGATCGCTATTGTTCGGCGATATGCAATAACATTTGATTGTGACCGATTAGGAAGATAGGTATCTTATCCTACCTATTTCTTGTAATAACTAAGTGTAATCAAAGAGCTATCTGAAACTCGTTGGTTCTGATAGGTGTTCTATGTTTGTGTAGCCTCGTTCCGTTATTCCTCAATTTTACAGGATTGTTTGGTGATTGGATTCTGCAACACGGGTTTTTAAGGTAGTTGGTCCTTGTCTGTGATTTAATGATCACTTCCTGAATATATGAATCTACTAAGAAACTTAAGGAACAAGAGAGGCAAGAAGAGAAAAGTGTCGGTTTGAAAACCGCTAAAGTACCGAATATGCACCAGTACGAGTAAATATGAGTTAATAAAACGAAAATCTTTAAAATGTTCCGTAGGTCGAAACAAGACCTACTTCATATATATTTAATACAACGCCAGCAGTATAGTAAACGAACATCAGTCTCACATTCGATTGTAAAATAGAACATGAACAGAAAATACTGTCGTGGATTGTTCCATTCCTCTTGCAGACAAAAATACTACAACAGCTTCCTCTCTAGAGAGCGAACAAAAAGCACGTTACCCTCCGGTGTACGCGCGGGTTTTGGAACCTCGGTAATACTACTGCGGCAGAAATGAGCGTTCGTATGAAAGCAGGATGAGACACGTTACCAGGCGTAACGACGGCCTGTAGAACCAAAAGAGAGGACACGAAGCGTGAGAGGGCTAGCCAGAAGTGAAAGCAAACGATTTGTCCTGGGTGCGGTAAATCAATGAGTTGCAAAAGAGGTATGCCACAAACAGAGAGATAGTAGCTGATATCATCACAGAGCCCCCATCGAAGGCTAAGAAGAGCTTTCCCTAAGTGTGCGTGCATGTTCGTGGTGTCGGGTTTTGAGTAATTTTCCGAAGATTTGGGCACGTGGTGGCTAGCCACGGAAATATTCGGCATCACCGTCCAGAAGAGTTCCGGTTGATGTGGCAGGTACATGTGGGGAAAAATTGGTACCGGTAAAAGTCGTCTGCCAGTCTTTCGTCGTTTCGTTAATTGCCACTTTTGCGGTTTCACTTGAGCGAAAATAGAGGACCGTCGCCGCTGTGCATCATCCAGTGAAAGCCCATCACGGCTGTCAGGAAAGTGTTTTCGATACAATTAGTGCTGGGGCGGCGGTGGACCTGCTAAGCTACTTTTTTGCTGTAGGTTTACTCATGAGTTTTGAGGTCAGAAGCTTGAAGAGAACATAAGGAAGAAGGTTAAAGCAGCCCTCGTTGTAGATGACCAGTAAAGGGGCAGGTGTTCTGTTCGAATTTGGGAGGGAATACGCATTGATTTATGGAGAAAAACGCCCAGTGGTGAAAAATTAAGAAACAACAAAACCTCTTTATTTCAGTTAATTTTGCGCGCATACATGGAGGAATGCATAAGTGAAAAATATCGTAGTTTAAAGGAATGCCTGTACGCTAGTAAAAGTTTAAATCTTCCTACAAGGTAAAGCACACAGGCAAACCAACTAGTGATCTGATAGTGAGTTTCTGGATTAGTAGGTTCCTCCTCCTCGACTGTGAAACAATTTCCGGTTAGGTGTGTCTTGCGCTTTGCTCTTGATATTGCAGGTCACATTAAACCATCAACGGTCGTTGCCGACTTTTTCTCAATTTTGGGAAAACCCGTGATAAGCTTAATCGACAGAGTTGGTGAACGCGTCGTCGTTCAAACCGTCTTAGTTGCTAAATTGGTGAGCCCGACATGATTTTGCGTGATTCGTTTTTCTTTCAGCACGTCACGAGTTGAGATTTTCCAATGAGTCTGGTGCTTCGTTCAACACAATTTATTTTTATTGGTATCTAGTGTATACTGTGTGGTGATTGCTCATGAACTATGAACTCTGTTGTAGTTAGCACTCGGACTAGTAATTCGACTCGACTCCTAAACAGCTTTGCTGGATGGTATCCCGTAGTTGAATGTACTGTGTTACGCTATTGCATCATAAAGTTATCAGCGCCTCTGTCCAGTTCATCGAATGCACTGGGTTCAAGGAAGCAATGGCACTCTTCTGCGGGCGCACAAAGTTTTCGGCTGCGCCATTGGATTG
>UZAN01054745.1:3771-15183 GCA_900618425.1 Echinostoma caproni | reverse complement strand
TATAACTCAGTCCTGTGGCAATGGGTTTCGCTTTTGTCGAGTGAAATAGGCACAGGAGACGTCATTTAGTGCAGAGCTAAGATCAACAGTTATTCATTTTCCTTTAGATAAAAGAGCAGAAGCAAGACTGAAATGTTAGCAGTAGTCAAAGAAAAGATAGAGAATTGATATAGGCTGGGTTACAAGATTTTTATTACGTTATTTTCACAGACCTTTGAGCTCGGACTGTGTGCCGAACAAATCACGGTACAATAATCTTTTTAAAAGGAAACAAAGCTCCATGATTTTCTCGAGGGCGCGATACTGCCAGGTTGCCCAGGCCAAAGCAGGTGAATTTTCTTATGCAGTTCACAACCGAAGCCTTCGGCTAACCACAGTTCGACTCACAAGTCAGCAGGGTGGTGTGGTAAAACGGTAATCCATTGCGGGTAGGAGAAAAACGACAAATCCCGACCTGCCACGATCAAAACAGAGTTAGTTGACATCTGCAACGTCAGCTCGCGAAGAGCATCAAGAAGGACCGTGAAAACTGGTGGTCAGCAATATCTAGCAAACTAAAGTAGCAGCTGCATCGGGGAAAAGTTAAAAACTCCTTTCGTAAACCCACCACTGGCATTTTCCTCGATCTGAAAGCGGCTTTGGACTCAGTCGACCGCTCTAAACTCTGGCACTGCCTTTCCCGAAGGATGTGCCCGAGAAGTCTATTTCAATGTTTCAATCCCTTAACAATAATAGCCGAAGCCGAGTCCGAACTTACGGCACTTTTTCATCCGAGTTTACTACAGAAAGTGGTGTTTGACAGGGTTGCCCTCTCTCTCCGTTTTTATTTAACTTCGTGATAGATATAATTCTTGAAACAGTCCTGTCCTCGTGCGGGGATAGCGGTATCGATTTACTCCCGGCTGGCAGACTGTGTGACCTAGAGTATGCAGACGACATTGTGCTACTGAGTGAAGATCCAGGTAAGTTGCATGCTTTTCTGGATAGTTTGAGTGCTAGGTTAGCCATGTTCGGTATGCGTTTTGCACCGTGTAAAATCCTACTACAAGATTGGGTTGGTCCAGTCATCAACCTCACCCTGACCGGGAAAATAGTAGAGGAAGTAGAGAAATTTTGCTACCTGGGCAGCTACATCTCACCTGGCGGACACATCACAGATGAAGTGTCGGCCCGCATACAAAAGGCTTGGTTGGCATTTGCCTATTTGAAACAACTTTGGCACCGTCGCGACATCCGACTGTCTGTGAAGGGTCGAGTATATGCTGCAGAAGTTCGGCCAGTGCTGCTTTACCGTGCAGAAACTTGGCCATTACGGGAACAGGATAAAAATAGATTGTTGGTGTTCGAACACCGCCGTCTACGTAGCATTGCACGAGACTGGTGGGGAAACCGGATGAGCAATGCTGGGGTTAGGCGTAGAGTTTTAGATAAAAGAGGTCATCCACTAGAGCAAGTGATCGACCTTCATAGATTACGCTGTTTAGGACATGTGTTGGGCATGTCACCAAATAGGTTTTCATGGTGAGCGATGGTTGCGGAGGCAGGTAGCGGTTGAAAAAAGATAGAGGGAGGTCAAACGAAGACCTGGCATGAAGGTATGAAAACCCTGACCAGGAGACTGGCGCTCATGCATCTACTCATTATTCTTGTAACTTCACTCTATGAAAATGTGCTATCTCCCGCTTGAATCTGCTGTCAACATTCTCGTCCTCATTCTGTTGTTTTATCCAAATGGGCAACCAAAAGACAAAAACCGAAACCCGCTCACGAAAGTGCATGATTAATGGTTGTAAGAACCGAACTGAGCTGAGTGAAACAGTTTGTGATAAAACGGAACAAGCCGTTCACAATAGGGAATTAAGACTTGATCACCGAGTGGAATATTTCACCAAAGAATTCAGCTGGTCTGACGCTAGTCAGATTACTTCGTCTACAACTGAAGCTCCGTGGGCAGTGCCGTGCGATCCTCCAGTTTGAGTATAAGTTCGTTCTTACATTCAGGCTCTGAAGCGATAAGAGGCAACTGGACAGGCTGAGCTCTTTCTCACTCTTTTCTAACTAGCAGTGGTAACCTCGTAATCCCTATTAGTACCTTATTGCACAACATTTGGACGTAAGAGCGTATTCATTCATCTAGGGACGAATCACTGATCGTTCCCATTTTCTCGAAGGGATCTCACAACAATTGTGAAAGCCATCGTGGGATAAATTTGATCCCAGTTGTCACCAAAGTGTTAGCCTCCGTCACACTTCGACGTCTGACTCCTTTAAGAGAGACCAACATCCGTGAACAGCAAGCCGGATTCCACCCTCACCGTGGATGTGTTAACCAAATTTTTACGTTGCATCAGGTCCGTGAGCTGCGTCACATACCACTGACCTACAACCCAGTTGACCGGGAATCCCCTAAGGGTTCACTCCTTCGCAAATGAATGTCGCAGAAGTATTTGACCATACTGAGTTCACTCTACTCATACTTCTGCTAGCGTAAAGGTCTACGGGGAGCTGAGTAGATCGTTCGCGGCTAGCACTGGTGTTCGTCAAAGGTACTCTCTCTCGCCTGTTCAATTTAGTTGTAGACGAAATTAGGGAGGACGCAATAAATGGTCTCCAAAACGTAGAAATTGAATGGGCAACTGGAGGTGAGCTACTCGACCTAGAGTAGTAGATGAGATCTGTCTGTTCGAATGTACGGAGAACGTGCAAAGTGCACTCAACAGACTAACAAATTATGTTGCTCCGTCCAGCATGCGCTTAACACCTTCAAAGCGCAAAGTGATCCTGCACGACTGGGTGTCAGCTGTCCATGCATGGAAACTATATAATCATGAATCAGCTTAAGTTGACCGCTTCTCGTTCTTGGGTAACTGCGTGACCAACGAAGGAAGCGCAGTAAAGAAGATAACCGCACGCAGTTCCAAGGCTGGGGCAGCGTCCGCAGGACTACAGCACCCGTGGCCACACATAACGTTACACTGAATTTGAAAAGTCGCGTGTACTGTGCTGCAGTACAACGAGTTCTGCTTTACGTTTGTTAAATCTTTTATTTGTGGGTAGAAGACATTCACCGCTTGAATGTTTTCGACAATCGATGCTTGCGTTTTATGGATTGAGTGGGTTAGTAAATCGTGTTTTTGGAAATGTTTCAGGGAGAATTCTCTACCACACCGAATTAGGCTCTGTAGGCTTCACCGGTTAGGGCACGTTTAGCATGTCTAACATTTAACTACAGCACTACAGTGAAACGTCAAATCGTCGTCACAGGTGCGCTAGTCCTGCGTACCATGCTCGAGCCTTGGAAGTGCAGGCGGATAAACGGAGGATTGTATGCGAAGATGAAGTCAAAAGAATGGTCAGTTGAAGTTGATACATAAACATTGTTTACATTAGGTTCTATTCGACTTGGTTGCAAAAACGTATGTGATTCGTGTAATGATTTAAGTAGCAGACTAAGTTTACTACATTCAACAATCTTCCTGTCTGCGATGTGATGCATTCCCTTCCGAAGAAACACCTTGATCGCAGTTTTCTTAATAACATGGATAGTGAACTAAAGCGTTCCATGAAACAAGTCTGCCGAAACTAGCAACGGTTTTCGCATTTTATCTTGTTGTTGTTGCTTAATGCATTCGGTTTTGACCATATGCACGCCTGAATGAGTGTTTTTCTAACCGTGTCATCCATGTGCTCCTAGTATTTTCCCCCTCAGATCCGTTCGGTGTTGTTTTTCCTAGCTATATCATTTATCTGGTTCATGCATGCACTCAGATTATCCTGTCTTTTTCTCATGTAGCCAACGTTTCCGGTCAACCTTATCGCCGACCATTCTTCTGGCGTTCTGGCGTCCAACAACAGTCCTATTCAATTCTCCAATACTCATTCGGATCAGAACCTTGTTCAAACGCAGCTTGTCAGTCATGTGCAACCGACTAGTTCAGCCCATCCATTTCAACCACACAACTACCCGAATTCTGTTGGGTGCACCCAGGGTGTCGAATTACACTGCTGTCCACTGGTCCGAGTCCCTACCACTCCAGTCTACTACATGCCCAATTCGTCCTGTACTTTAAGATCACAAAAGCCGTCGAGTTTCACCGATTATTCAACATTGTCACCTCCGAGTACTACAGGAAGCCCACTATCAAGTCGCCCTAGTCGCACGTATCACGAGGCCTGTCCATCCCCACCCATTCTCTCCAGCAATCCTCGAGATCCATCTGAAGGCGTTAGCTCTCATTCCAACGTGTGTACAGCTCCACTTTTGACTTTCATGTACGATCCGCGTTCCGCTGGTTTGCCGACAACCTACTCCTCATGTGATTTAGTTACATCAACCCAAAACTCCTGCACATTCCTTAATAACCCAGCTGGTGTTCGCAGCCCTCAGACCTTGCACTTAGTTCGCTTGTGTTCGGCAACCAATGCATCTAATTGTCCTATTTCCGGTACACCACCTCAGTATACTTCTTATGGGGTAGTACCATGCAATGGCGCTTCGCATCAGGCGAACCTTTGTTTTTTAACAGATGAGACTAAGTATACTCATTCCGAGCTATGCTCACGTTCAAACGGACTTCAAGCAATCAATACCAACAGTTCTACCCCTAGCAGCGCTGCACTAACTAACACATCAGCCATCCAAGGAAGTCCAACAACGTCAAATTTACAGTTCTTCCCGTCTGTATCATCTCGTTTTGTGACCCAATCGAGCAGCGCAAACGGCGGTTCGACCGCATCCCATCTCCTCCAGAACGATTTGTGTTATCGGAATACCGAGAACTTATATCCGTCAGATCACAGTCCATTTTATACACTGGATTTTCATTATCCTGGATTGGATAATCTATCTGGTCCTCGAAACGAATTAGCTGAAGCTAATTTCATTAACTCAATGTCTTCTGGGAAGCTTAGCGGATCTGAGGATGCATCAGCACCTCCGTCGGGTTTCATTCAGTCTTCGGTATCCGATATCCCGCTTGCCGATTTAGAAGAGTTGTTCGCTCGCACGTCTGTGAATGATGTTTATCTGGGACCAGTCCTAGGATCTGATGGCAGACTACTTCCTTTAGACCCGAGTGTGCGTGTGTTAAACGATTGTGTTACATTGCCTTATTCATCTTCATCACTGGCGTTCGCTCCTCCGGGTATCATAATGGTCACGGAAATGTGGTCTGTGTTTGTTACCGAAAGACTGAGTCACTGTAATCATCGAATACATCAAATGAATCTGGAGGCGCTGCGTACCTGTCTTTACGATCATGGATTAAATCAACTGGGCTCACCGACTATTTTACGTCGACGCCTGCAAGAGTTTGTACGACGCGTGCGTGATTTTCAATCTTCTGATGGTCGCCGGTTGAGTAAGATTGCAGCGGCTGCGGCCGCTGTAGCGTCGCTTGAACAGGGCACTGNTGGATCGGGTGCTCATTCGACTACTGCATCACCAGATCAGAACAAGCCGGCACATTCGGACGATGCAGATGATCCTTCGTCACCAACGGCCACAACAAATCAACAACAGGCTCAAGCCTCTAACAGTGCTCCAAAGATAACCATGCTGCCGAAACCGGTTATTCTCACACCAGATACTTTCTACCATTATCTTCTCATCATCGACTTGGAAGCGACATGTGACTTTCAAGAAGGACGGCAAAATATACCGGAGTATCCTCACGAAATTATCGAATTCCCGGTTTTATTATATAATACCCGGACACGACGCTGTGTGAGTATTTTTCATGCCTATTGCAAACCACGTGTACATCCAGACCTGACGGCATTTTGTACCAATCTCACACAAATCAGTCAGGCACAGGTAGATAGTGCACAACCTTTCCCGCAAGTCTTGGAAAAAATTGAAAACTGGTTGTTCAATAAACATAAGCTATCCGATCTTCGATGTGCAATTGTTTGTGATTGTAGCGCAGATATGGGGAAATTCATGCGTATTCAATGCCATTTAAATGACATCCCGTTACCATCCTGGGCCACAGTGTGGATCAATTTGAGTAAAGCATTTCGAACGTTCTACAAGCTACCTTCAAAACACCGGGTCACATTAAGCACAATGTTATGCGATTTGAATCTGTCGTTTATTGGGCAGCAACATCGTGGTTTGGATGACGCAATCAATATCTTGCGTGTGGTTCGCACTCTCCTGGCAGATGGTTGCATGCTTCGAGTGAATGAACGCGTGGATTTCGGTCGAGCTCCAAATTTTGTCGCTTCAGTCCCACGTCTCGTGGCGGAAGCCACTTCTGGTTTAATGGGCAGCCGTTTGTTATTACTGTCTCGAAAATCACGGGCCAATACTGGATCGAGTGCGTATGCTGAAAAAGATAGGATCTCCCATTTACCTACAGATTTGCCAGAAGATCATCGTCAGTCACTTTTGTGGTTAGCGAATGTGCAGAAAACACGTGTTATCAAAGATTGAACGGTTTTTATGGCTTCAGATGCACTTCAGAACCGTTGCCTGCTTACTGGAAACAATGTGTCAGATGAAATTTCTTTTGTTTTTTTTTCTTCCTGGATTTCCCAATCCGTTCTAACACTACCGTTCACCGCGTTTTCCACCATTGTTCATGCGTCCTGAGTTTTTTTTCTTTTTCCACTATTCGCTGTATAGATAGATTGCTATCAAAAATTTTGATTTGACCTTGCGCTTTGGCGATTTTTGTACGCTCTTTGTGGTTTCTGTCGGCTTGTTTTTTTACTTGTTTTTCTTTTTTGATTCTTTTCAAGGTTTGGCCTCTTTTTCTGCCAGACAATGACAGATATCTAGATGTTAACATTTTGTATTATGGTTTCTTCATCATCTGGAATAACCTCCAGCTGTGTATCGCATACTATTACGGTGATCTGTCGAGTATTGACTGTTAGCCCATTAACCATCGGGGCAACTATCTCCAAGTTTGGTCAACTATATTAGATTAACATCGTTAGAATCGAAACTTGGGCTGTCTCTCATATTTACTTAGATGATCGTTCGTCGGTCCACCAACCGGTCACCCTGAAGACAAACGATACAGTACCCGTATATATCATCTGAGATGTTTGCCTGTTGATCTATGAATCACTGTAACTACACACAAGTGCGAACAAATCTACTCTACCTAACCCTCCCCCCTTCTCACGTCTTCTCGACTGTTCTGACATTCTCCTTGGCCATGGTTGCAAAATGAATTTCTCGCTGATCTCCCTATCTTACCCCACCCGCACTCCTATTCCCATGACCCTCTTCCTCGTACCCCACACCCTTCCCCGAATCTCCTATTTACCACTCCCCACTCAACAACTTTACGCACATTATCCAGCGCTCCTGCTTGTCTATCTTGCAGGTTCGCATGGCATGAAACCACGGGCTCTCAGCTTCAATTAAAAAACCAAAAAAGAATATTGAGCCTGAAATCATTCGAGTTCTGTTCATCCCGGGAGGGTAAGGTGAGTGGGAAGCAATTAATCGATTGAAATTAGCTATCTACTATTATAAGAATTCCAATTTTACGTTTGACAGCTAACTCTAAAGCCTAGAATTGTACAACCGCTTTTTCATTGCTTTATTTGTTTATACGGTAGTTATTCAATCTACAATCTCTCGTCGTTCGAGCTGGCATAGTTTGGGTATGAGTTATTCATTTATACCTCTTTAGATGTGCAAATGAAGTACTTGCTCCATTATGCACAGCTGAAATGAATTTTCGGACTAAATACACCTGAGTGCGTCCGCCTTTGTGCATTTCAGTTAAAATTTGCGTGTGAGGACAGTGATACTTGTGATCGGAGTGATATTCTTGTTTCCTGTTGAACACCTGATTGTACAAACAATTTGAAAGTAACTGTCAAGAGATAGCATGGGCATGTAAAGCTGAACGGCACTGTTGGGGTTGTTTTGTTATCACACACCTTAATGTGATGAACAGCAGATGGGCCTGTTGTTCAATGGTGGAAACCGGCAACCCCGGAGTGGCGAACCACATAAGACCGCACTATGTTAGGTGCGGTATTGAACTGGACGACAGCGAAGCTGTCTACTACCAAAGTGGGGTGGTGGTGGTGGTGGTGGTGGTGGTGGTGGTGGTGGTGGAGCTCGAACGTCGAACCATTGGATTCAAAGCACGCCAGGGACAATGATTAAACCGCTGTGCCATCACATGACCTCTGGTGACCTACATCACTTGTCCTAAGTGTATTTAGACTTGAATCATATTCCATTATAGGTAGTATTTCAGAGGACCACTGTCCACCTTGGTAAAATGTAAAGAGGTACTTTCGGGTAATTAATAAGGGTAGTACGTATACTCCAGTTTTGCGCGTGGAGGGAGTTCATGAGGGAAATGTATTAACGAATTGGAGTTAGCGATGGGCAAACGTCACCATATGTCACACTCGGTCATCTAGATTGATGTTTTTCACCTGAATCCACGGGGTGCAGTTCATATCGTTGTCAGTCCTTAAAGTCAAGGTAAATGTGCACTTTGCAAAATAACGTCATCTTAATTGTTGACCAATTGTTCTGTTTGAAGATAGCGCATCTTTTAGTATATTTCAACCAATTGATTAGTGTAGAAGTGTGGTTGTATTGTTCAGGGAAGAAGAGGATATAGTGAAGAATCGAAACCGCATTCGCCGTTTCAACCTCTGGAAGAACTGCGATGCATCAGTTCAATGTTCATTTCGCTGCATCTGTACGCGTGTATACTGCGTTCAGTAGTATGTTATAGTCAGTGAGATAATAACTGTGAGACGAAGACAAGATCGATAATCACAGCAGCCAACACGACACAACAGCACAAAAAAGGGAACGAGAGAGTGAGTAGCGGTTCAATCACCAAGGCAAAGCGAATGTGGCTAACTGTTCACGTTGTTTGCATAGATCGGGTTTCGAGGGTATGAATGACTAGATCCTCGGCAACTTTCAGTAACGGTCTTTGTTGTGTTGTAGATGACATGAAGTGCGTCGGTTGGAGCGAAACCTTGTTTCTATTTGAATAAGTGCTGTGTTATCGAAGAGCTGTCTTTTCTGATCATTCGATTAGGTAAAGGTTACAAACTTATCGTCCATCGCTTTCTTAAGCCACACCGGGATGTGTTCGACCATTCGGTGGTGTAACTGCTTCTCTATCCTGCCTATGTAGATGGCCGAACACCCACACTTGAATCGGTAAATACAATTTGATTTGGCGGAGTGGGGCAATGGTTCCTTCACCGATATCGTTAGCAGTTATCTCATTGATTATAAAAATCACCTTGATTGCAGTATACACGTGTACCGATGCAGCGAAATGACCATGGCTACATTGTGCAAACCCATGTCGCTGGAAGGTGTTTGGGCAGTTAGGGCCTATTACAAACCTGTTTTCGATCAATATCTATTTTAGAGATTTCTCGAGCAAATTATTGATATTTAAGGGTCCATGAACTTGGGGACTGAGACTTGCTGGTTTTCACCGTGGGAAGTGTGGATTGTTCGTGATCTGTCAAATATTACATGGGGTGCTGTGTTTAGAAGTCGAACTTCAGTTGGTGTCGTGTGGTGCCACACGAGTTCTTTAGATGCTGTTTGTTTCCCCTGTAATGTTCCATCCTCAACGCAAGAGCATTAGCGATCGTGATAAACTATTCCACTGAGTTTCCAGACAACGGATAAGTTCTGCGGGTTCAATCACCTTCCTGTGGCCGCGTCTCTTCCAGGTGCCATCTATCCACTTCAAATCGGGCACTTTTTTCACGGAGCCAATGAGAAGAAACTTAGGCAATTATGATGGTGGCAGCGTTTCTGTTAACTAGAGGCCGATGGCGAAGTTACTTCCGTATAATCCTATCGACTACTATCTGAAATATAGCCGAAAACAGATAAATTTAATGCTTTTTAGTTATTGAAGCAAAGCTTGTTGTGTTATGGTGATAGAGGAGTCGTATTCCGCGGCGTATAGGTTCGAGTTCACTCTGATCAGAACACTTCTGCTACCCTTGTTTGTCACCATGATCACAGCTGCCTCCGGATACTCTCTTCAGAACGTCATCTTGCTATCTACAGGAAACTTATCCAGGTGACAATTCATTTTTCTTACTGTACCGATTATATACAGAGCGATACTTACCCGGTTCACAATCGAAAGGCTAAGGTAGTTCGATGAAGAAAAAGTGATGATCTGTGAAACCTTTTTTAAGATTCGTGTTTTGTGGTAACAAAAAGTAACTACTAAAGGTGTATCGTGAATACCTAGGAGTAAACAGGCAACCATTGTACGGAGTGATCATGCACGAAATGCAGTCCGAATGTTTCTACTCACGGTCACTCAGGGGTTCTCGCCAAAAGGAAACAGACCTATGAAAAACTGCGTACATGGTGCTGGGTGAGAACCGCGTGGCTCACATAGATGAGCATGTGAACCAACTCAAACGAAGTCCGGTTCAAATCACCAGACTTCAAACAGAGGTCAAGATTCATTTCATAAATCATAGTTGGTCTCAGGTTCGCGTTTAACTGGATTTCATTAAAGAAAATATTGTCCGGAGAATAGTACAAAATTATGGAACTATCTTCTCTTTTCTCACTCTGCGAACAATGTGCCTACAATCATAAATATGCGTCCCAATCAAGCGAGTGCTAAGCGGGTTGGGTTTCTCACTTTGTTGCGCACGGTTCGAGAATTTGGGTAGTGAAGAATTTCAAGAATTCAGGAAATCAGACCTGCAAGGTCGGATAAATTGTGCGCAAACAAAACACTCGAACTGATGAAAAATCACCTGTAAGGTATCACCAGGTTACTTACAATAGTTGACAGAACTTCGAACAAGGGTCTAGAGAAGAGTGTTTGTATATTTGAATAAAACGTAAACATAACGTGCTAATGTTTCAAAATTTTGGAAGATGAAACAGTTCAGTTCAGTTCAGTTTGAACAACCATTAACCATGCACCGTGCGCCGGTTTTGGTTGCTGTCTTTTGGCTGCCCATTGGAATGAAGAGTAGGAGAAGAAAGTTGAAAGTGGATTCGAAAGGAAAATGGAGAATTTCAGTGGATTAAGGTTGGGAAGAAACAACCACATGTACACTCGTATTACGAATTCAACTCATTCCATTTGCAAATCATATTTATCCAAAGTGTTCATTAACAGACCTTCAGTCGCGTCAATGTTTGTGTAAATTGGTTTTGCTTCGCTTACAGTTAAAAATTGAATATTACACTCTCGGACTCGTTAGTTAGATGAGTCGGTAGCTGAAAGACCATCCGTGTTTCGGGGACAGGCCTGCTGATCGGTTCTGGTTAACACAGAGTGAAGTACACATCATTTACTCCGGCAATCAATAAGGATTAGGCAAAAGATTGTGTATAAACGATGGATCATTTGAGGTTTTCTTGATCAGTACCAGTTAATCCGCCAATCGATAAAAGTGGCGGGGAAA
>UZAN01054737.1:0-11771 GCA_900618425.1 Echinostoma caproni | reverse complement strand
AGATGATCACCATGCAGTTACTCGATGGAGTTGCGGAGACCCACCGTGTATTATACTGACTTACCTACCCCTTGTACCAATCGCGCCTCAGTGATATTCACTCCACCTGTACGAACACTTGACTCCACGTCCTTACCATACTGCATGCTGAACATGATTTCATTTCTAAAACTTGAACATTAATTACATCACCCACATTCCCCCTCCTTGTTTAAACATCGAAACATATAATAACAATAACAATACTATTCATTTGACTCACTGCTATTATTATTATTTATCTGTTAATTCGATTTGAATTTTGCGCGGTCAGAGGACGTGAGCGACTGTCTGGCTCTATCTGGACATCATATTAGGCTCGCTTGCTTGAGTGCTTTTGGCCTTATATTTGAGGTTTGCTTTATTGTTCATTTTGAATTGATTTTGCTAATTCAGTACCGTAGAACATTACGGATCAATCGTGTTTTACTTCGGGATTCGTATCGGTTTCGACCAAACGTCACTGAAGTGTGATTTGGTTGACGTAGAGTCCATAATTGTACTCTGCTCAGCTCCCTTGGCATCTCTTCGTTGTCAGGGAAGCTAAAACTTTGGCACCATCGGAAAATAATAATAGTAGGTTTGCCACACACCGTGCCGAGTCGTTGATGAAGACCAAGAACAACAACGATCCAAGGACGGAGCCTTGAGGCACTTGGCCTCCCTCAGAAAGTTTGCCGTTCACTCGGACTTGGAAGGTGCGACCTACTAAATAACTCTGAAGCCAACTTCGGAGTTTGAGGTGCCTTCCCAACTGTGACAATTTCATCAGGAGTGGTCCATGACTGACTGAGTCGAAGGCCTTCCCAAAATCTAGGTAGTACACTTCAACACGTTCACCCCTGTCAAGTCTTTCCGTCACTGCATCCAGGTAGGCTAACAGATTTGTTAGGCAGGACCTACCCCGTCTAAATCCATGCTGAGCTGCCGTCAGTAAGTTGTCCGCTGTAAAATGACTAGTCGTTTTGCTACAAATCCCCCTACCCCCTTATAGATTTGCGTGACTATGGCCGCTTCCCAGTCACTTGGGAGGGTGGCTGTCTCAAGTGACATGGTAAATAGGCTGACTAATGGACGTGGTAAAATACTCTTCAATGGTTTTAGGATCGTTGGATGTATGCCATCCGGACCTGCAGATTTATTTTTTCTAATGCTTTGATATTTTTTCCCACTTCCTGTGGCTCGATTAGGAGGTTATCCATACGGCACTCCGTCGTGATACTATAAGCCGGCAGGGTATTGCCCAGGTACACAGTGTACGACTCTTCGAAATGGGTGTTGACCTCCCACTCTCGCGCCCCATTCCGGTCACGCCTAATGGATCAGGGCAGCAGATCCTGACACCGGCATCAACCAAGTTACAACCCCGGCCGAAAGTGATGGAGAGTTCTAGTGATAAGTTAGTGACCGGGTAACGGTGATGGGATGGGGATATGGTATGGAAATAATAGAAGATCGCAGTAATGGTTAAATTGTTGTAGAAGACCGGATGGACAAAAGCGACCACAGGGTTATAAGGATGGGGATGAGAATGCATGGACTGCCTGCTCCTGACAAACGTCAGCGTCAGTGGAGAAAGATAGACACCGGAGACCTGCAGCGAAGTGCGTGCCGAGTAAACTGGTTGCCTGAGAGTGCTCAAGAAACTGTGACAGACAAGTAGGAGCGCAACCCGCTGCAGCTGTCCAATCAGGAAGCACCCGAAAACGATTAGGATGCCGTGGCAAACTGTCCTGGTGGATGGCGAGAGTCGATAAAGAAATGCGGCGCAAAAACGAGGCGTGGCAGCGCTATCCAAGCTTGAGGGGATTTCGCGCCCACGTAAGGGACAAGGTTGAACGACGCGAGGCAACCAGAGTCCATAACGAGTGCAGAAAAAAGGAGGAACGCTTGGCTGTTAACGCCAAACAAAACAAGTCGTACTTCAATTATGTGCGGTCTAAGAGTATCCTTAGAAAGGAAGTAGGCACGATTATTGACGCGAGGGGGAATCAAACTTGGTCCAACCAAGAAAAGACGGAAGCCCTCCTCACCTAATATCAGGGGGGTTCACAGGCCAGACAATGGTCGACCAGAGCCTCCCATCGGTAACCATGAGAGAACTGTCATGCTTGACGTTTTGATCTCTGCAAATGAGATGCATCGGTTCTTAAGTGAGCTGATTCCATTTAAGGTAGCAGAGCCAGGTGGCACCCACCCCGCTCTCCTAAGACCACTGGCTGACAGCTTGATTGAGTCCCTTGTCAAACTATTCAATGCCTCCATCGCACAGAACCAACTACCCACGGACTGGCTTTTGGCGCAAATATCCGTATTCACAAAGGGGAGACAGTCAGTCGTGCTCAAACTATCGCCCAGTTAGCCTGATATCAGTAGTGCTGAAAGTTACGTAGATAGTATTGAGTGCCAGGGTTACGGAACACGTGGTAACCTTAGGTGCCTTGACGGCTGACCAACATGGGTTCAGAAGGAGGAAGTCGTGCCTATCAAATCTCCTCTGTTTTCTTGATGAAATTACTAAGGGGATTGACAGGGGAGAAGAAGTTGAGGTCTGCTACTTAGACTTCCATGAAACGTTTGATTCCGCCAATAAAAGACTACTGATGACGAAGTTGAAGGCTTTCGGGCTGCCTCCGGGACTGCTAGAATGGATAGGCAGCTGCTTAACAGGTCGGAGGTTTGTTGAGAGGGTGGAAAATAGCACATCTAGCCAGGGCCGAATGCTCAGTGGAGTGCCGTTGGGCTCTGTCCTAAGTTCACTGCTTTTTATGCTCAACATCAACGACCTCAGCATCGACCTACAAAAGCGCTGCTACAAGTTTTCAGACGATGCAAAAATCGTCGGTCGTCCGCTACAGGGTCGGTCCAGAGGGATCTTGACAAGATACACGCGTTGTCAGTTAAATGGGATCTGTCTATGAATACTCTGAGGTCTCAACTGTTAGTCAAAACTGGAGGCATGCGCATGACAGGACACTGGGACCCCGGAGCAGTCACAACAGATAACCACAGTAACCACACTCAGAGACCTAGGTGTCCTTGTTAGTGCGGAATTCAAACCTGGAGTCTTGTACCGAGAGGCAGCAAACCGGGCTTTCGGAGCCTTAAACCAACTGAGACGTGCGGTAAGCTCTAGGATACCCGAAGTCTTGCTCCTTCTTTACAAGGTTTATGTGCGTCCGCACCTCAAATAATGCGTCCAGGCTTGGAGCCCGTTTCTGATCCAGGACATGAGAACACTGGGAATCAGTGCAGCGTCGCTTCACCAAATGGATTGAGGGTTTAAAATATCTATCGTAAGAGAGGCATCTCGAAGTGTTAGACCTTTTATCAATAAGGAGGCGTAGGCGACTCGGGAACTTGATTGAAGCGTGGAGGATCCTGAGTGGTTTATGAACGTACCAGATGAAGCGCTGCTCAGGTTCAGTGAAACATCGAACCTCAGAGAGCACACTCTAAAACTGGTTAAAGATAGAGTGAGGATTCGGCTTAGACAGTCCTCGTTTGCAACGAGAGATTTGAACGATTGGAATAGACTGCCGGATGAAGTCATCGCTGCCAACTCGACAGCAGACTTCACACAGACTAGACATAGTACAGACCGGGTTGTTCGAGGAGGGCGGGGACTGAGTGGAACAGTTTAGATACATGAGACTCGGGAACGGTATCCATTTATTGCTAAACCTCCACCATCCACGTCTTCCCCTCCTCTTTATTCACTCTCCTCCCAACCTCTCTAGAAGCTCTATGGCTATCCTTTACTTATCCTCTACTTCTGTTATGCACCTCTATCTCTTTACATCAACCTCTTAGTTCCAGTGGATGGTCTGGTCGTCCCATGAGTGTGCAAGCTGCAACACCATTCTTCGCAAACCCACTCGAACTTGAGCCCTTTAAAGGGAGGTCTCTCCTGGCCGTTGTATACTATTCGTTTAATTGAAAAAGAATTTTTCTCTTGCTGTTGTAGCATCAGGGAATCCGCGGAGCCCATCAGTGCATGAAGCTGGACAGATGGTCACTCCGCCGCTACGTCCTGTGAACCAGCTTGACCTGAAATCCACTGGTGTTGCTCAAGGTGGTTTTTAAGTAGTGAAAACATCAACCGTTCCATCGTCTTGCCGACAACCGATGTGAGGCTCCTGGGGCGGTAGTTGCCTGATGCAGCTTTCGTTTTTAAATCGGAACTACCCCCTTTTTCGTCCACTCTTGGGACAGTCTTCCCGAGTGCACTAACAGGTTGAAAAGCCACGTAAATAAGGGTGAGAGGTGGACCGCCAGTTCCTTGAGCATGAGGGGATGAATACCATCCGGGTCTGGAGACTAACTCGTCTTGATTGACTGGAGTACTCTTGTTACCTCCCCTTTTGAAAACTCCTCGAAGGTGCACATCGATGTGGTTCTGGGTGCTGTTGGTGGGAAACCAGCATCTTTCGTGCACACTGAGCGTTACTGTATGGCCAGTGCTTGCACTTTGCCTTCGTTGGTGTCATTCGTGTCAAATCCATCGATCAACGCTGGGATAACAGCTCTAACTCTCGTGCGCCGCTTTAGGTAAGCAGAGAGTCACTTAGGAGCCTTCACTGAGTCAGCTGCCACCTTCTCCTCAAAGGTCCTCCGTTTGGACCGTTTCAACTCCGTGCACTCGTTCCGTATACTCCGATAGAGGTCTTAACCTGCACCGGTGGCCCGAAAAGCTTGCCAATCACGAATTCGGCGCCGGGGTAATCTTCGCAGTTCAGGATCAAATCATGGTGGTCCAAGTGTTCGCGGTATACTGCGATTCGCTGGGGCGAACGTGTCAGTAAGGTGGAGGATATTGTCCCGAATGTGTTGCCATAACAACTCTACGTCATTTATCTCACGAGGGATCGGTGTGAGCCACGGCACAGCCATGACAACCGCTGGTGCTGTGTTCAACTGTGTGCGCCATACATCTGAACCTCTATGTGTTCTCAGGTGTGCTTGGGTAGCATTCCACCAACGAATAGCCAACACCATATGGTCACTGCACCCTAACGGAGGGTTGTGATCAATCTGTTCTATATCGGAACTCCTCTTTGATATCATCAGGTCTAGAATCGATCCCCACCCGCTCTGTTGCCACGTCGGTGACTGCACATGCTGAGACAAGGAAAGTTCCTGCAAAGCACACAGCAGTTCACGAGAGAAGTGATTCGTGCCGGGCCTGGTCAGTCTTGCGACCAAGTCCACGTTAGAAGAGTTGAAGTCCCCGAGAATAAGGCATCAACTGTCACCTGCCCATCTAGGCAGGGTTGTCAGGATTTCGAGGACGGCTGCCGCTGAGGTTCGACATAATACCTCTATGTTTACGTATCCTCCGGACGTTAGCTTGGTATGACAACAAATCGCTTCTCCGAAACCTTGTGGGTCCGCATATGTTTCCAGTTGCACCGCAGGGACGCCAGATTGGTTGAACAGTGCTACACCTCAACCAATCCGCCCAGGGTTTCTGTCGCCTCGAAACATGGTACACGCGGGAAGAGCGACTTCCGAGTTCATAATTTTAGCGTTCATCCAGGTTTCAGTGAGCGCCATCACATTTAAAATATGATTCTGCACCCAGATTTCCAACTCATCCCTCTTACTTAAAAGGCCCCTTAGATTCGTCGGCGTTATATCGGGTCCTCTTAGGTCTACTCCGGACCCCCTCTTTGCCTCCGAATGCCCTACTCCGGAGTCGTTGTTGGAGACGCGATCAACAGGGATTTCTGCCGGAAGTAAGGACGCCTCTTCTGCACACGAAAATCCCGAATTACGAGATTTGCTTCCCCATTTGAGCGGCGCTCGTGTAGCTCGGAGAGTGCGTTTCTTAGTTGTTCCCTCTGCACAGGTTCTATATCTCTGAGAATGCATATCCGTTCGCCCTTGAGCCTGTGTGTCCGTTGAAACACGGAGGCTGCTTTAACTTCCGACCCTAGAACCACCTTGAGCGGACGAGTAGTGCCAGCCGAGCCGTTTAAGAGCTTCCCAAGGCGGAACGCTGACTTTACGCAGATGTCTTTTGCCGAGCTTTCTTCCCCCTAGATGAATAGCCGTTCCAAAGTCTCGCGCGGCAGGTTGATGTCGTGGTTGAGCCCGGTCTGCGAAGCGACTTCATTCGACTCCGGCAGGTTCACAACAATGAGACATTGTTTGCACGATTGTGGGGATTGCGAGCCCGGGGTGTAGTCCAGACACCGTCCTCGCCGACTCGGTTCGCTTTCGCATTCCGTTGAATGCTTTTTGATATACCGGATCTGGAGTTGGCACTTCTGAGGGCTTTATTTTGTGTAACCTGAAATGCCAATGGAAGTGGAGCCGCCTTCGTTATCTTCGGTTCGCCAAAGGGAGGATTAAGATATATCGTTGGAACGGTTGGACGACCACTTCGCCTTCTGCCAATTCTGGTTGACGGCTTTGATGTTACTGCCGGTGGTGAAGGGGGATTCCTGATTTGTTGATGAATCACGGTTACATCCATCTCTGACAGATTCGTTCGTCTTTTTGGTATGAGCGTCCCGACGTAGGTTCACAGAACACTTGGAGCACATAGTGTTTACAAATTTGGACTTTCACGAGTTTAGAAACTTGTACTCCCCCTGGTTGATGTTGGCACAACCAATGTGTGTCCATCCATTACAGCTGTTACATTGAACACTCTTGGTATGGGGACCAATGATACGTTGGCAGATGACACAGTCATTTTTTCTACATTGGAACACATGTTGTCGGGTATTCCACGAAGTAAATTGGTAATCCACCGTGAATTCAAAATCACTCAGATGAAAATGGTACACGGCTGGTGTAGCGCAGTAGTTTCAGCCTTGGCAAGTCAAAACTTCAAGACTAAAAGCAAAGAAAAAAGCTCGTCTCAGGTCAGGTCACGTCACGTCACAGAACTTGCGGCTGATGCCAATTTGAGTCCACGTTCTTGCACCGTGAGTGTATCCTTTGCCTACGAGTTCTTTAACAATAGAGGACCCTTCACGAGCCGATTTTTGGGTCCGTCAGTGTCGACTTGGGCAACCTTCCGGTTCAGGTGATAAATCGGCAGCTGGTACAGTTTACACTCAACCGCGGAATTTTCACTTGTCCCGGTGAGTCACGTTAACTCGTTACACGTGTGAACCTTTCGCTGCAGGTCTCGCTCTATAAACCGTTGATCACGCGTTATCCGTTGTCCTACCTGTTCCGAGCGATAGTCGTGCTGCTCCTTATCGTATTCAGGATATTTCAGGTAATTCGCGTTCAGTTATCGTAGATAGTGCAAGCTATCTTAATTGGTGAGCCCGTACGCTTTTGCGGACCACAGTAGGTTTTTCTCGGCATTTTATACCATTTTTACGGTTTATCGTTTTGTGATTGCTTTTACTAGCACACTAGCAATTGTAATTTATTCTCGTTTTTCTATACGCAACGTTTCACATCTATTCATAATGTTTGATGAATATAAGCCTATCGTAAGGGCTATGTTTTTGCCTATTCCAGATCTATCTGTAACTGAGCCGTGGGTATGGTTATACAGTTTTGGAGCAGGCGCTTCACAGCAAAGGAGTAGTGTCCGATGACCAAATGTACGGACAACTCATTACCAGATTGAGCCCCGCGCAAGTCGGGGCTTTGAAAGACATTATCCTAATGGACTTTAGAGAGAATAGGTATAGGCTCCTGAAGAGTGGATACTAACGGAGGCTGCTCCGTTCAAAAGAAACAAGTCTAACCCAGCTTTGTCACAAGCTGACGTTCGGTAATAAGAAGCCTTCAATGCTTCTACATGAAGTGCGTCAAACAGCCGGGCCGTCTCTCATGCACGATTCACCTCTGCGAGAGTTGTGGTTTCCGCGGATACCAAGCGCTGTACAATACACCATCGTTGCTATACCCAATCTGGACTTATACCAGTCAGCGGCTGCGGCTGAAGCTGTACTGGAGAGACAACAGCTGCACGCCGTTACGCCAGTGGTTCCACCCTCCCATGGCCCTAGCGATAGGGATAAGGAAATCAAAACGTTGCGCGCTACAATCCCACAACTGTCAACGAAAGAACGCCGGAGCAGACAGCCGGGCACTCTCAATGGTCTACATAGACAGATGTCGAAACTCCGGGACATAGTCATATGGGGTCGCAGCAAGAACCGCTCAACATCACGCGGCCGAAGATCACCGTCGCGCGGTAGAAGAAATAGTCCCGTGTTAAACATGGACGGCGTTCGTTAGTACCATCGTGAATTTGGTAACAACGTCAGGCGTTTCAAGACAAATTGCAAACGTCGTAACCACCGGTCGTCGGAAAACTACTAGACAGACGTGTCACGACGACCACCACGCCAGGTGCATCCAAAACAGGTCGTCTATTCTTCATTAGGGACAGGAATTCTCTCAGAAAGTCCCTAGTAAACACCGGAGCCGAAGTTGGCGTCATCTCCAACATCGACGGTTCGGTGAAACCCACCGGGAACCATTTGAAAACCGCCAACAGGACACCTATGGAGACCCACAGACAGAAGTTACTTACCCTAGATTTCAACCCACGTCGTAACTTCTCATGGGTTTTCCACGCAGCAAAAGTTTCATTCGCTATATTAGGTATTGAGTTCCTTCAAGATTTTGACTCGCTAGTAGACACTAGAAAGCTTAGACTGGGAGACCGCACGACGAAACTCAAAGCGACAGGTCGACTTGCGAATAAGTCTACCCTTAGCCTGTTATTATCAATTCCAAAAGAATGAACTCAATGCGGTGCAAATATTTATCGCTCGTCCGTTCCTCTGGCAATCTACCTGCCGTCATAGCGCAGGTAGAACACCAGATAAGCCCCCAAGTCCCCCAACAAACTCAGAGTCGTGAAGATGGAATTCGAACACATGATAAAACTAGGCATCATTCGTCCTTCCGATAGCCCACGGGCCTCTCCGCTACCATGGCCCCGAAAAGTTCAAGGGATTGGTGCCCTTGCGGCAATTACCGAGCACTCAACAAGTGCACAGTCCCAGACCTCCATCCCATTCCTCAAATACAAGATCTGACTGCAAATCTCGTTGATAAGTGGTTCTTTAGTAAAATTGATTTGATTTGCTCGTACAACCAGATTCCTGTCGCTTTACCCTACATTCACAGAACGGCCGTCATTACTCCGTTTGGGTCATTCGAATTCGTTCGTATGCCGTTCGGAATGAGGAACGCCGCTCAGTCCTTTCAACGGTTCGTCGACCAAGTTTGCCATAGACTTGACATCGTTTACTGCTACCCGGACGACATTTTGATGGCCTCTTCCTCGACGGAAGATCATCAGCGCCATCTGATTGCACTTTTGAACGTTTATATCGATACGGAATAACGATCAACGCTTCTCAATGATAGTTTGGTCAATCATCCGTTGATTTCCTAGGCCACATTATGTCATCCGCTGGAATGCAACCTCTCTCGGAGAAAATCCGGGCTATCATCGACTATCTAGCACCTTCATCTTTCCGACAGCTACGCTGTTTCACTGGATTTGTATTTGTATTTGTACAGACTTTTGCGAGAATAGAATGTTTGCATTTCAGTCAAAAATTACACATCTCACCAATAAAAGGAAAAACACAGGTAAAATATTTAATTTTTGGGGTTACTGAAAAATTCTGAAGAAGCGCGCTTCCGGTTTACAAGGATTTTGGCAAAATAAGGAACTGGGGAATTTCTGTAGAGATTATTGCGAGAGGGTAATGATCGAAAGGAGGAACTTGTATGAGAGCAGCATTCAGATGGAACGCCATGTAAATAATGGTTGGGGTCGGAGAGGATTTTTTGGACAAACGTTTCACATGTGGACAAGTGAAGTTTACACAAATGTTTAGATAGCTCATCAACGGGTATAAAAGACACACGACTGATGAGCGACAAACCTTGACGAAGAATTTTGAAGTCTTTCTTTTGTGGACCAGCAGAAACCACCGGGGAACAATGAAGGCGAATGGGGAAAACATTGATAAACAAAAAGTGAACTGAATGTTTGCTTGCAATTAAACTACTTCAGTCTTCGAAGTTGAAAAATAAATCTGCGAAGTTTCTGTACAGAGTGGTAAATATGGGATATCCACTTTAAGTTATTGTCAATTGTTACTCCTAGGTATTTCACAGAATCCACTCTAGTTAGGGGATCTGTGTTCATGACAGGCGAATCACGAGGATAAACAAAGCGAAAGAGGGAGAAAGTGGATTCGAAGCGCTTGAATAAACTAAGAGACAGTCCAGAATAAACGGAAAATTCATGAAAATGCGATAGGTTATTCCAGAAATGTGAAAGGTCCTCAGCGACAGAAATGGCTCGACAGAGGTCTACGTCATCAGCATACTTAAATAATTGAGCTGGAAAACTCGCAAAGTGTTCAATGATCTAGGAGGAAAACAAAAACGGATACAATACGGCGCCCTGTGGTTATCCCGAATTCTTCACAAGTGGTTCAGATGTTTTCCTACCGAGCCGAGTGTGCTGAGTTATGCTTGTGAAGTCAACGAGCTATAACAGTGGGCGCTTAGGACAGCCAAATGATTCTAGTTTACGAAGGAGGAGGGGACGTAGAACAGAGTCAAAAGCTGATGAAAATCCTAAGAAAACCTCTTACAGACTTCGCAGATGAGTCGAAGGATTTGGTAACGTAATGAACGGGGGAGGCAACGGCATCCAAAGTGGACCTGTTTGGTTTATAGGCACACTAAAGATGGTCTTCGGGGTTACAGAAGGAAGCAGAAATACGTTTGAGAATGGCACGTTCTGCTAACTTAAGACTGCATGACGTTAGAGCAATGGGAAGGGAACATTTGAACAGGGTGCTGGATTTGAACGGTTTTGGAATGGGAATGATTGTGACGGGTTTCCAGCAATAGGGAATAGAATATAATCTAAGTGACGTGTTGAGGATAGAAGTAAATGCGTCCGTTACAGGCAGGGAACCATGCTTTAGAAGGGATGAAGATAAACCGTCAGGATCAAAACCAATGGATGACTTAGGTGTAAGAAGGAGTTTAAATATTTCCTCTCTCGAGAACGGGGTTATATTAGGTGTGTCCTCCGGAAACCACCAAACAGGAGGATCGCTACTCGGATGCACAAATGCCCGATTTATACTCTCAACGGCCACGGTACCTACAGTTAGTTTGGATTTCGGTCCACATAAGATCCGAATTCCTTTCTATAGATGTCTCCTGTTTTGACTGCATAGGAATTGATTTCCATAGGTTGAATCGA
Organism: Echinostoma caproni; assembly: GCA_900618425.1. NCBI lineage: Eukaryota > Metazoa > Platyhelminthes > Trematoda > Plagiorchiida > Echinostomatidae > Echinostoma > Echinostoma caproni. Next base: position 502 of record UZAN01054737.1, on the reverse strand, counting down.
TACGTTTAATTCCTTTTTTCATTGAGGTAGAAATGTAACTGACGATTTAGGAATCCCGAGATTTGTAGAAACGCTCCTTGTGTCTCATCAATATATATCCGGTTGTGCAACATTGACGCAATCTTTAACCGATCTACTCAAGGGCAATCGAAAACGTTTTGAATTCCCGTCTTCAACTTTAGTCGTTTTCCATGTGCTACAAAAGGCCATCACAAAATTAGCTGCCTTAGCAAACCACGACCCGGACGCACCGCTAGCATTCTTTACCAACGCTTCAGACCGCGCTGTAGGCGCAGGGCACCAGCAAACGGTGACAACCTAGAGCATTTTGTCTCCAAACGATTACAACCAGCCGAATCCCGCCATAGTGAATTTGGCAGGGACATTTTGGCCGTTTATTTTCGCATTTGACACTTCCCACACGCGTTAGAAGGTAGATTTAATGGCTGTTGATTCTGGAGGACCCGTCTCGAACGAGTTACGCGTGCGTCAGTATTGATAC
>UZAN01054734.1:3750-15187 GCA_900618425.1 Echinostoma caproni | reverse complement strand
GTCGTAAACAGTGGCGTTCGTGCATTTCCTCAATTTCTTCCCAACCTTAGACCACTGAACTTCCCCATTTTCTTTTCGAATCCACTTTCAACTTTCCTTTCTTCTCCTATTCTTCATCCCAATGGGCAGCCAAAAGACAGCAACCAAAACCGGCGCACGAAAGTGCATGGTTAATGGTCGTTCAAACTGAAAACTGAAACTTTCATTATGTTATTTGACTGTAGTGTATGTACCTGAAGAGATATAGCGAAATTTTTCCGGAAATAACTTGAGAAACACAATGTGGTGTGCTGTGTTCTTTTTTCATATTACAGTGGTGTAAAGGAACCGCGATCATTTTATCAGACATAATAATCTTGGGTATTTTTTAAATTCACTGCCGCTTTACCATAATTATTATTAACTCTTTTGAGTATTATTTTTAACGTAGAGTTTACTTTTCTTTTGGATGTTTTGTGTAATGTTCAGCAATTCACCTCGGGATGCTGTTCAGGTGCTCTGCCTAGTGCCTTTGAAATTGACTTGGTTAGTCGGACAGTTATATTTTCAATTCTTGTACCAGTTTGCTCCGTTTGCGGCCTGCACAGATTCACAGTTCTCCTGGTCAGTTTTCGACAGGGTCAGTAAGTTACCCACTGCGGACGAGAGCCAACGGAACCAAAAAACAGTTCTATGTATTCTCTTTTATAATGCAGTGAAATTATCTCACAAATGAATCCTATTTGATATGTGGGGGAATCGAAAACCATACGCATTATTTACGGGCCTGTGTACCGAAATCGCTTGTGGTATTTCAGTTAGATGCGGATTACGATTCACGGATCACGGACGCCAAGGAAACGCGAAATCGCACTAGCACTTGTATGCTGGAATCTCCCGTCACCGAGATGCTGGAAAAAAAGCCACAGAAATAGCGGTTCATTTATTGACTGAAATCTATGGAAATAAATAATATGTAAATAGAAATATGATTGGTCAAAAGGATATCAACCAATCACCGTTCTCGCTCTTCGAGTACCACGGCTTCTGTTTGAATTATGTGGCTATTGATTGAGCGATACTCTTGATCTATGGCCCGATGTCCAGAAACTGGAACGTGTAGGCGTTTGGTTGGCCTTATATTGGAGGGCTGACTCACCTCGGATTCCGGTCATTATGTATCAGTTTTACCGCGGTATTTTCAGAAACAATTTAGTTCGTAACCAAAAATGTACCAGTGACAACTGGATGCACTTTGAACTCCAAGTCAGTACTAATTCACAAGTTTCCAAAGGTTGAAGTTTTCATCAAACATATGGAATGACATCAAACAGATTTGTCTGAAACCAAAATCAAGTTGGACAATTCAATGTTTGATAAATGATAAATGTTTGACAAAAATAAAAACGAGTGCCATTAGTGAGTGATGAGCTGCTTAGACCTTGCAGAAAATTCTCAACTTCTTAAGTTGTTCGGTGAATAAACATTGGAGGAAATTAGGCGAATTCGCACAATGAATATAGGTGGTTTCCGCATGATTTAGCAAGCTGCGGTAATAGAACTCTGGGAGTTTGGTGCTACCATCTGGGCTTATCACCTGTCAGCCACGAGACAGATTCGAACAAGAATTATTCAACACACGAATATTGGTTGACACGATCAATATATTCATGTTACTGTCCTCCCCCGGCGTTGCAACGATTGACAGCGTATTACGGGTTTCTTTGACGTGTATGTTCAAGAAACCATCAAGGAGCTGACAAAGCACGTGCGTGAACCAGGTATTCAATTAGAAAGAATCAATGGTAAAATGCCAAGGGCTTTCCACTGGCCATCAAATTAAATTATGGTTTCACACTTCGCTGGACGAATTTGGGTGTGATAATACTTCTGTTGCTTCCAGCTGAATGGCATTGCTTCAAACACTGCAGTACGTTCACCTGGTAAGCTGGCCTGAAGCATGAGCCCGGATAATCTGGATCAACTATTCACAATCTCAGCATGTTGACAGGATCACGTGTAGCGACCTGGGCAACTTCCCATTCCGTTTGAATGCGATTCGTGTTCATGTCTCATTCAAACACTTGGTTCTTAGCGTCTGCATTTTCCTCTATTTCAGATTTTCAGTCAAATCCCTTTCCACGGAGAATATCCTGTCTGTCGACGACGGTTCCAGTCCACACCTAGATCCGGCCCATTTACGCTTGTCTGGTGTATCCGTTCACGGGGGACATCCTGCTGCACACACGAGCCGAGCATCTCACACACGATGTAAATTTCAACGATTAATCAAGCTACTTGAGAGTCGCCGGAACTCCAGAGTAGGCCGATTTTTCAGGCACGGAGCTATTTAGGTTGCTTGGCGGCAGCTGTGTGAGGTCCACCTGGAAAAGTGGACATGGTTTCAGAGTTATTTTCAAAGTCGGGTTTGAAAGTGAAACAATAAGGAGCCACTTGCTTATAGAATACAGCAACATATCACATCTAAGGTGAGGTCATTATTTTTTTTTAATGAGTCGGGGGGTGATGGCCCGGTGGTAACCTCACCCAATTATCACTCCGGAGGACGGATGTGTGTTCGAATNCCCATTGTGTATAGCATAACGGTCCCGTTTGATTGGCCGCTCCCACTTCCTGAAAATTGTATCATTACGCATTCAATGAAAGGAATTAAAAAGTACAAAGTAAAATGAGAAATCCCTCGTTATCTGGTTGTTTATCATATGTAAAGACGGCTTAGTTTCAAGACCCAGATCATGCAGTTAACGCCTAGCAACCCCGATTCCGATGTGATTTAAAATCGTTCCATTCAAATCAAAATGGAATGTACCACAATCAAATCCAGTAGCACTTTGAATACCACAGTCAGACAGGCCGTGAACGGTTCGATGACAATTAGCGAACCAAGTAAAGCAAACGGACCATTGATCAACCTGCAGTCCGTCTAGTGCGTTTGACATGACGTGTGTGTTTGCACTTACATGCTCTATGCAAAAAAATATGCAAAGTCAATCTTTCTACCTGACGGCTAGTTTCAAGCCCATACACTCGTGGATTGTCCTTCACAGCCGGCTTGGTTTTGTGCTGGTTGCAAGCAGAACCCAGATTATTATGTGAGAATAAATGACTCACGGAGATTTGATTATGACAAACGTCATTGGTTCCAAAAATGAAATGAAAAAGCTTATCAATGGAGTAATATTTAGTAAGGTTGGAAAAGAATTGTATTTCTCACAACTATTTTTGTTCATGTAGAGCCACTGTTGACCAACGGAGATAACGGCGCGTGAATTCTCCGGAGAAAAATCTGATTGTTTCAGCATTTGCACTTTGACTACTAAAATTATTCAGGTAGTCTAGTTTTAAATTACAATATATCACCGATGCAATGCACTGTTGTCGAAGGCCTAGTGTAAGCGAGAATCGAACACGCATGAGAATTTATAAGCCCTTATCAGTGTTCCAGTAAATTAAGGGATTCGTCAACCAATCTATTCTTGATAAAATGTTTCAGATAACTGCGGAAAATCATAATGTGTTACGTCTGAGAAATCCTGATATGTACGACTGCAGGCGTCTTTCTTTCAGTCTCGGAGTTTGTAACACCTGGAACTCTCTTCCACCTCAAGTTGTTTATGCACCAACCATCGATTCATTCCAGTCGTACGACTGGATGAAGTATTGAACCACCTAACTTTTCAGTACCCCTGAGTGAACGTCAGAATTTGCTATTCAATTGTACTACCAACCGAATCCAGTGTGTACAGACCCTATGGGATTCAAAAAGCATCAACTTCGTAATTTTACCCATAACAAAAATTTGAATTTGAACAAAGCAAAAAATTCGAAGTTGTTCACCGTGATTTTCACGGAACAAAAAGAACAACAAACGATTTGGTCCAGCCGATTGTTTATTGTGAGTTTGAGGAGTGACACATTGAGCAAATCAGTAGTCCTAAATTGCGGTATTTTGTACTTAAAATTCGTCAATGATTTGAAAACAATTCCAGTGAAACCTGTTCTCGAAGACACTAGAACAAGGCAGATAAACTTTCGATTCACCGGAATGATTTTGGTTGTCCTTGTGTTAAAACAGACTTTCGAAATGGTTGAGGTCAAATTTCATTCTGAGACTATCATCAACTAATTCTTCTAATATTCACCCAGGTAGTGAGCAACATTCATGCAGCATAGTACGGTGAATTTCATATGAGACGAATTCAAGGGCGAGGTAATGTCTTACGTAGCACAATAATGAAGAAAAACAAGACCAAGTAACATTCGCCAACCACGGAAATCTGCAGTAGGTACACGAACGTCAGGTCACGTTGAAGCCGGTCGATCACTTTTGTATATGACAAACAAAAACATTTTGTAACATTTATTTCCAGATAAAGACTTAGGGAGAGTACAACAATCTAACTTTTTTGAGCCAGAATCTCGTGGAACCAAATCGGATGTGGAAATCGAGTTTGGAGGTCAATTGACATCCTAAGGCGAAGATCAAACCCCTACAAATACTGATCATGTGAGATCGTATAGGCTCACTTATTCAATAAAGGATGTCAATTAATAAAGAATAGTGTAGTTTACACTGTTCATCAGTCCTAGGTGAATACACTCTGTTTATATCCGTCTTCAAAACTTAAAAGTTTAAATGCCTGGTTGCCTCCAACTCCGTCTTTCAAATTTTATTTTTGTATACTACATTACATCTGATACTACTACTACACTACTGATATCGAAATGAAAACAACAAACCGTTATTTCCATTTCATAAGAGAATTCGTCGTGCATAGAGCAAATGAGGTGTGAACTGAAAATTTAGGAAGCATTAGACTGTTCCGACGTGATTGGGCCTCATCAGTACAGTGCGCGAATGCATCGACCCCCAACGGTGGATCGCGAACCAGGGAACTCACACGCAGAACGCAAAATCGCTATCCACCCGGCTCTATTCACGACGAATACCCGTAGGAAAGTGAATCAAATCATCCATTGCTCTCATACACAATAGTTCCAATGCCAATGACATGGCTAGTAGACCTGCAATAATCCTAACTTACGGGATAACATAAACCACGGGGCGACGCGTTACAGTTTCTGGACAACGAACCACAATTCGATTGTGATGACCAATCAAAAGCCTTTAGTCGGGGCTGATATCGGATGAATAAGAAAATTTGGAGCACAGAAAATTATTTTCCGAAAGCGAACAAAACTATCAGACAGTCTGCTCCTGGCAGTGGAGAGACGGTCCACAGAGAAAGACAAAGGCTCATTGACGCATGCCATTTTAATTGTCTTCAGTAATACCTTTGATAAAATCCGATATCGGTTGCTCGTTCATAAGCGCTCAGCATATGACGTTAATGATCAACTATGACGAAGGATCTGCACTTCAGCACTTCACCGAACCGTTCTCAGAAACAACCAGTGGAGTTCTGTTGTGGGATCCGTCCCACTCTCCGTACTCTTTCAATGACAGACCGCAGAGGATTTTGGGATGTGCGGACGATAAAAGCGTGGAGAGTACTGAGATCAAAAGACGATGGGGACTAGCTACAACTGGACTGTTGCTGAGTGTGCCACGGCTTGGACATTTGTGGTGGTCCTAGCCACGGAGGGATGCATTTAACATTTATGGACAACTGTGGCAACTCAACCCGCCCAGAAGACGCAAACCAAGCGCCTATGTTACACTCTGCAAAACGAACCACGGATCATCCTCATTGGTATTTTAGGGTGACCATCAGGCGACCATATCCGAGTGGTTATATGCTCTGAGAGACTGACATGTATTTGACGCCTCAATTTCCTACCGATTGCAGAAACACTCTCAAATAAATTTTATTCGTTTTCACAATACTGGCACGAGAGAGAGTCTTAGCCAAATGAGACTAAAGCAATTGGTTGCATTGATCCATCAGCACACTACTGTGGTAATCCTGGCTTACAGGATATCGCCAACCTCGGAACGACGTGTTACAGTTTCGAGACAACTGTGGTCAACCTTCCCAGTTGACGCCAGCCAAGCGCCTACGCGTCATCGTTTCTGGACAACGAACCACAATCAAATCTTGCCGACCAATCAGAAGTCGTGCAATCCAGACAGAAACTGTATGGCGTCAGGAATACAAAGAGGCCATTGGTGGATACTCGTATAACGAAGAAACTTCCTTTGTATACGTTATTTAATCCCCTTGATTTATTTCAATAAACGAACTGCTACTTTTGCGGACCTTTATCCTGCGTCTCGGTGACGGCAGATTACGGCGAACAAGCGCTCGTGCGATTCCATGTTTCAATTGCTCAGTAACCTGTGCCTAATTTGACTACTACAACATCACATGTCAATTTATAGAAATGTGCAAACACGTGCAATAGTCCATCGTGCCCTATACAGGATTCAATTGGTGGTTTAACACTAAAGGTCTTCAAGCTGCTGATGGATAGAAGTAGTCTGGCTGTGCATCCCTGCACCAAAGAAAAATACTTCAACAGGTGTAAAGAGCTGGCAGCTAACTTGTTCACTGACTCAGAACGCGGGAATACTACCAGCACTTGGAAATCCTCTGGGTCGGTGACTTCAACTCTTCGACATTTGCCTAGGAAAGAAAACTAAACAATTTTGTCTGCTTTAAAATTCGAAGATAAATCAGCCGTATCGGTCAAATTATTCCTGGTGTCCATGTGCCCCCCGGGTAAATTGGGTGGTCGGCCACACGTAAAACTAATAGAGCGTTAGGAATGGACTCGGAGTTCAGCTGGTAAAATGTAGGCTGTAAAGATGTTTAGTTGGCACCCATGCACGAGTGTGAATCTCTCCGGGGCTCCTGATGTTTGTACATACGTACCATATAAAGGAAATTAACTAAACTCTACCAAACAGGGAAAGCTTCACTTGAATGTTCATACGCAGCTGAGGAACTCACGCGTAACAGTTGATTAGGTGTGTTGTCGCTCCAATGGAATTTCTAAAGGGAACTGAATGCATACAATTTGTGGAATTTCCACCTCGTCAACACTCCACAATGAAATCAGAGTGTAAATTTTCATTCATTTGGTAACAAAAACTTATGGTAAAATGATACTATTATTCCTAATTTACCCAATATAACCTTCGTAACAGAAATTGCAATAAATTACGAGAAATCAAATAATAATGCCAATTTTAAAACTGACTAATTTCCCCACGACGACTTCCGTCATCGTTCTATATTGGTCCAAATACGATCTACATGGTTCCGGAAAGTTCTTTTTTTCTATTTTCTTTTTTGTTCCCACACACGGAGTTGGACATATTGTGCGCATTGCATCATATTCAGGGCCATGTAGGCTGTGTTGGGGCCTGCTGTGTTTGAAATTCTGAGTTAAAGTCGCCTCAGCCGGTCCGATCAACCAGGGCTGCTGAGACACCGGGCCCGTTACGGACCGGCCAAACACTGACGCGAATCATGTCAAGCTAGCCGGTCACGTGAGAACTGGTCGTACGCCAGGCCAGTACGTGGGTGGTCGGGCTGACTGGATCACGTGTGTTACTCTGTCGATTCGATCGATTAGTCAGCCAGCCAATTGCGCGGAAAGCAAAACTCTGATCGCAGTGCGAGATGCGCATTCAGACCAGGTTCACGAAACTGTTTGTAAGGTGGATAGTTGGCTCGTGAAAATGAGACGCGGCACGGTGCAATGATCTACAACAGACACACCCTTTGCGGGACCACCCACTCAAGGCAGAGAGCACGAACCCTGAGTCTCTTGAGTGGGCTACACCATAATAGCCGCTTTACAATCCAGATAGAACCAAACGACAATAGCAACACTCCCAGATTGAGGTATCAATCGAAGAACAGCTGATTCAATTTTTATACCTATTTAAAAGGAAACCTCAGTGAACTGTGTCCCCATTAAGTAAAATCTTCGAGTTTCTTTGCTACTTCATTACCCCACAAATAACCCCGTCAATCATTTCGTACACATCGGAATCCAGACTGTGCCCAACAAATCTTAGTACAATAATCTTTATAAAATAGAGGGTTTCATCGTTTGTGGGTTGTTCAAGCCAAGCCAGATGATTTTCCTTTGAGAATTCACAACCGGAGCCTTCGGCTAGCTAAACCTGGCACACAAGGCAGTGAGGCGATGTGGAAAAATTGCAATCCACTGAGAGTCAGTGTCCAGTTGATCAAGTCATACACCCTTTGAGTGGGGTCAAACGTCTAAGGTGTCCAATAGACCTCAATGCCCAATTAGGCCGGTGACTACTGCAACAACTAGAAAAGTGTCGGTTTGTGGTTCGTACGCTTCTTGTTGGTTAGTTGTTAATTAGGGTTTTAAAGCAAATCCCTTAGAAGAACTACCGGTGGTTTACCGACAAGATTTTTGCCCTTAATATGGGCTTTTTGTCTTCTCACTCTGGTGGGAAAACACCTCCGTCAAGTGAAAGCAATGAGAGGCTGTTTGACACGCTTATTCGTAAATCTACCATTATACTGCTGTCTAATGAAAGGAAAATGAATCAACCCTTTCACCATTTATCTCCAGTGGGAAGTAAAACTCAGGACAAAGTTTTATAGAGCACAGTTTCAATAATCAGTTGCACAATACACAACGTGTTGCTAACCGGGTGAATATGTGGAAATAAGAAATATATATGTGAGCCGAACAGTCCAATGTCAAAACATACTACGCTATGTTTACGTGTCAACAGTAACGAATAAGCGAATACATACAGCGAGCAAGTCCTGGCAAGAGCACAGTGCAAAGAACCGCTGGGCACAGTACCCCAAAATTCATTTGACAGCCCAACATGCAGGGCCTTCAATTTGTTGTCAACCGCATACACGTCGGGTCAAAGTTTTGAGATGATGTGATTGAATGCACGCATCACCGAGGAGGGCGTTGTGTCATGTCCGTTTGAAGCTGTCATCGGTTGAAAACAACAGAAACGAGGGAACGTTGAATTAAGTGCAGGGCGTTTGACCAAACGTGACTTGCAGTTTGCACCTATTGAAAATCTAGTGTGAAATAGAACTTAAGTGATGCATTTTGCTCAACTAGGTTTCTTAAAGTTCTGCTTTTGACGGGATGTTTGTTAACAGTGTTATTAATAAGGAAAAAGAAATGGGCAACGAATGTTAGAATGCTCCGTGTCATTATGTAATAAACTGGCAGTTATTGTGGTTCTTTGATCAACACTAGAGTGTGTTCACTCTTCATCTAAATCGGGTGAAAACAACCCGTGGTTCATGCCAACACAGATGGGTTTGGCACTATACGGACAAAAATGTTTTTTTTGCCGTTTGAAAGTTTAGCAGCTGCATACAACCACAAAAGAGAACCCAAATGTTCCCATTGCATGTGACGGCCGAGGCAAAGCAGTATGACAGATACACAGTCCCAGTCTCGGGTTTGTTTTTATAATTACAAACTGAATTTGTGAAGTAAGATTGTTGTTGGGTCCTCATCGGAAGTACGAAGAGCAATTAAAGTGGTGTGATAATGATTGATGATTGGATCGTATCATTGAGTTAGGTTGTGCTTATGGTGGTAGCTGTTGTTCACAGGTGTGTTTGAAGAGTGAATTTCGAGATGAAGCTAAGTTCATCTAACTCGGGCTCTGGCTTCCCGACCGGAATTCGATGTGCTTCTTGATCCGACTATGCTGTGGCCAGTCGGTGAAGCTCGATATTCACATTTAAGAAAAAAGAGAGATGTTCAAATTCATAGTGTCAAAACTGTTCGATCAGTATTGTGTTCATATTTCAAATCAGTAGTACATTAATGATTCGACAAAATTTCCCTGGAAGCTTACAACCGGTTTGTGGTTCTTGCCGCTCGTCAGACATGGGTATCCAATAATTTTTATCAGTTCATTCATACACTTGTACCCAGGAAATTTATTTTCGTTACGGAACCTCAGTTGCAACACTGTATAATGTTGGATGGATAGTTCTTTCGAGCCAGTTCATCAATTATTCAATTTTTGTTGAGTAATTCATGTACTGTTTGTTATCAAATATTCTATAAAGGCACTCAAGTCGCGTTTGTTGCAGTTCAGATCACCTAACCCACTTACAAAAACATTGAATCATAGCATGGATTCTTCCATGAACTACCTCTGAAAGAGCTGTCTATCCAAAAGTCACCAGGTGTTTCAAACAAGGTTATTGGGATAAAAATACATTGACAAAATATCGAAAATCGATTCTCGTAGCTCGGGTGAACTGAATTCCATTTCGCCTGTTCGCCGAGCTTGGCAATTTGTTTGCAAACGTTTCATCACCAGCCGAGGTAAAATCATCAGTGCTTGTGAAGTGGCAAGTGGGCGTACAACGCTAAAAGCAGCTCACCAACGGGAGGTTTTCGCCTGCCGAGAAGTCTCCACTCACGAGAAGCTATTTTTTCTTCACGAATGCCTACGGCGCAATCTACTTCCACGGAGTGTATACCATAGACCACCGATCAATCACTCGGAGGCCTGGAGGATTTCACACCAATTCGGAAGACGCATGGTGCGTATGATGATCTCGGATGCTCACAGACGTCTTACCAAGTACAAGGAGGTTATACAAGAAGAGCAGGAGAACTGTCGAACTATATTGAACGAACCGCAGATGGAACGGCTTGAAGATGCAATAAGTCGACGAGTCAAAAATGTCAGAAGAAAAAGAAAACTGGCACTCTCAAGAAAGCTCCACAAGTTGGATGATCATGTGCTAATCGATGGAAATGAAAACTGAGTTCGAAATCTCTCCAATCGCGTGATCACACAAGATGAAAAACGAATCCTCTATAAAGGACTCAACTTCAACTTCAGAAATGCCACAAACAAGGAATACTTGGCGGAACTGGAAGAAACTCTCAAATCGTCCACTATACCTGAGGATGCGATACAAACCACCCGACAAACACTCGTCCCAGCCCTGATGCAAAAAGGAAAACCCAATATGCTATCGAACCGTGAGGACGAAGCACTCAAAACACTAAAGATGGACAAAAATACCGTTATCCTACCAGCAGATAAAGAACGAATTACTGTGGTTATGGACAAAACTGACTACATTCATAAGGCTAGACAACTACTCCAAGACACAGACACCTACCACAGAATTGACACGGACCCCACCGTAAAATTGAAACGACTGGAAGAACTGCATCAAATAACCAAAGCGGAGCACTGGAGGATGAGAGCCAAAAATTCCGTTATCGCACAATTCTACGGACTGCCGAAGATACACAAGGAAGGAATTCCCCTGAGGCCGATCGTCTCCTTTCCAGAAACAGCCACATACACGTTGGCAAAATAATTATGGAACCGACTGAAGCCGCTCATCGCTGGATACGAGTATAGCTTCATGAACTCAAGACAGTTCATGGACAAGCTCAAAACTGTCAACATCCAAGAAGACGAAATAATGGTCTCGTTCGACATCACCGCTTTGTTCACTTCAATCGA
>UZAN01054732.1:0-12366 GCA_900618425.1 Echinostoma caproni | reverse complement strand
AGGGAATGCGAAATTAGTTAATCCGTCGTCGGTCAGCAGAACTTGTAGGCTTCAGCATATTACGGCCGAGGAAATAAAGATCGAGATGAACAGTCTGATTAGAAGGACGGGCAGTACGTTCGAACTGGATCCAAAAGGATTTCTTGAGTGACCTCGACCGGAGCACATGCTCTTGGTTCTTCGTCATTAGTTTGCTGGTCTTCCAAAACCATCCGTTTCTGTAAGGACAAGTGCAGTGTTAATCGAGGGAATCTCGACCATAATACAATTCACTCCCTAGGCTAATGAAAGGCCTAGATCCAATTCGTCACAAGAGCATCCAGGTTTGAGCACGACGACCGATCATGGATCTCTCCCAATCCAAACAAGCAGAAATTCCACCGACTCAATCACGACGATTCAAAATAACATTATGACAATATCAATGAGGTGAGGGCACATTTCATGCCGGGCAGATTATGTGTCAATTCGTAGAAAAACATGAATCCGTCAATGCTGGTAGATGTATCACAGGGAACTGAGGGCCGGGTCCGCGTGAAGATGGAAAGTGGAACGCGGTCCGCTGGTTACACAATCACAAAAAGAACCAGCACACCAAATGGAGTGGACAACATCCGGAGGGAAGAGAGAAAATGCCCCTAGGCTATTTCAATCACCGTCTATTATTAGTGGTACTATATCAAGTTGAACATTCTTACGTCAACCGCCTTTTCGGTTGTGGCCTGATAATCCAGTGGGAACGCAATAAATGGATTGATACTATGATCTGTCTGGCTTATATATTTGGTTATTGTGGATCTCGCTCAGCCCCAAGGTGACCTCTTTTCTAATAATGTACTCATGAGTTATATCTAAATATCTGAATCTGTGGGAAACGGTGAATTTCTGAATGGTTTTCGAGTTGGCGAATGGTGACATCGGCCCCTCGTTTGTTACATCACTTGATGAAAGAAAAGCATCTCGTTTGAGTTCTTCTGATTATCCCTTGCATGAATGATGGGGATGCCGTGTAAATGGAAGACAGGTTTTTGCAATAGTGAGGAAGATTGGGGGTAGTTAATTGTAGAGCGATCTGGCACAACGGGGTTCACATCGTCGAAAATGCTTTTATGCTTGCATTCGAAGAGAAACCGAGTTTTCGAGATCAGATTGGCTTGTGTGACAGACCTTGGTCTATGGAAATCGGGACTTGATTGGGTGTAAGCTACTAATACTAATACTACAGGAATTCCTTCTAACAAGAGTGCGTTTCTGTGTGTGCATGTGCACGTGTTGTGCCACCAATTTTCGGGATCAAAGCGCACAACAATCTTATTCCGCGCGTGTATGATTCACTGTTCCTGTCAATCACTATCCTCTTTCTGCCTCTGTACGTTTGTGTCCATATTAGATCAATTTCAAGTGACCCGAGCAATCATGCATGCAGTACGACAGAATGCTAACTAGGTCGATGATCTGCTTTGATCACATGATCACCGTGGTACTGTCTTCCAGTAACCATCAGATGCATGCACACAAAGCATTATCACCTCGTCCTCCTTCATCCAACCAAACCTCCTCCTGCTCTTTCGACGTAATTCTGAAGCGAAAGGAAATCAAATCTCATAGTCCAACAATTCACATGAACAAATTTTCGTTCCGTCCCTTATCTCGAACTATCTGGTGCCCGAAATGCATCTACGAGTCAGTTTAATCACTCTCCGTCCGTGTACTTGGTTGATTGACCAATCAGCATCGACAGTTGTCCGAAGAAATCCAGGCGAATGCCAATTGAGAGAAGTTAGCGTACCGCAGTATGCTACAATGGCTTCGCAAACGAATTTCACAGACAGACAAGGTCTACTTAGGCTCTAATCATTATTCAATGACTATTTTCTGATAAATTACGTTGGTCTTGTGAATTTTAGAATATTCATGAACGTGAGCACTATTCAACTTTTTATTATGAGTAAATTACAAAGCTGTTGCTTATAGGATCCCATAGGATCTGTTTACACACTGGGTTCGGTTGGTAGTATAATCAAATAGCAAATTAGCACATTCAATCAGGGGTACTGAACTATTAAAGGATTCAATGCTTCATCGAACCGTGATTTGAGTGTATTGATGGTTGGTGCACAAACAACTTGCGGTGGAAGAGAGTTCCAGGTATTACAAACTCGGAGGCTGAAACAGAGACGCCTGCAGTCTAGCCAACTCTTTTGGAGCAAAAGTTAAAAATGGATGTCCCCTAAGCTGAACATACATGAAAAGTAGAGTACTACATGGGTGGTTAATTTGGTGTATTATTTAATATACCAGGATCACGTCTCCCCGTATTCGGAGGTATTCAGATGAATACAGTTCAAGGATACGCATCCTTTCCATATTGGTCTTGGACCGTAACCCTTTGGCTATTTCGATTGCCGTTCTGCGATGATCCAGACCGCATTCCAAATACAACCAGGTACAGTTTCATATCATCCAATCAAAGTTCAGTAAGCTGGACTAATAGTACACCGAGTGAAAATTACATTAGAGCTAGTATATGCGGTGCGTCTGCCCAAACGGTTACGTGATTGGACGATGGTCCGTCAACCAATGAGATGGCCTATTCTATAAATAAACATTGACACTTGTTGCTACCAATTCTGGGTGTATTTCAGTGGTGTCCGTATTCCGGGTTTGAGCCACTCCAGTTCTGAGTATTACAGTACGGGTTCTCGTATTCCTATAATCAATACACTTCCGACTTCTACACGTTCCCGCTCAGCTCACCGTGTGGTCTTCTGCAGAGAACCTATTTAAGAACTCATCTATACATGTTGGTCATGTATTTCTCTCTCTCCAAAGGAGTAAATCGAATTCCGTAGTGTGCCCGTTGCTACTCATTATTCGATATACCGGTCATTCAGATTGTATCAGTAAAATATTTAGACACCAAATTCAATCGATTATTGATCCTCATTGTCCACAGAGCTAACGATGCATGAACTGCAAATTTGGGGAATGTTTTAAACCTGTTTAGACCTAGTTAGAACACATCAAGAGTGAGAATCTATCAAACCAACCGTCAACGGGGGACCTCACTGGTAGAAAGCAAGCTTATTTCCCACCTGACCACTAAGCTATCGATCATTTGGCAAAACTAATCATTTTCGCAAGCTTTTTGAAGGTATCGGTCCTCGCTTATTACAGAACTAGCCTCAGGGGTAATTCTGCTGGAAAAGTATGGAAATTGATTACTTGTTACGTGGGAGTATTTGGGCGTGCTTAGTCGTTCGGGCCCATGATCTGATCGAACCCAGGGTGTTTATTTTTCCCAAGTTGGGAGACTTCCTTTGTGGCATACTACTATTAATCAGCCTACATATAGCAAGGCATTATGCGCCTGTTGAAATACTTCAGCACCGGCTTCGTTCCTCCCGATGATCGCCTCGAAAGGTAGGGTGTTCGAAGCTCATTACCACCACCAACAACAACTAACTTTTTATGATATGTACGGTAGTCCTTTGATTGGTCACTCCCCCCACCTACCTGAAAAGTTGTATCACTATATATACTTGGATAAAAGAAGTAAAATAATGCTAAACACTTAAAACATACTATATCTTTTCCGCGATTTCAAATGTCACCCGTTATGCGGTCACTTTCGCCGACTACTTCAGACTCCATTCATTGAGCTAAGCTAATGTGGTGATCCAAACTTCCGTGACCGCAATCCATGAGCGACCAGATACAGTTTCATGTCGTCCAATCATCGTTAAGGGCAGGCTTCCAGAGGACTGGAAAACTACAACCGTAGGGGCCATCCACAAGTCAGGCCCTAGACACCATGTTTGCAACTACAAGCCGGTAAGTTTGATCTCGGTCTTCTGCAAGTGTCTCGAGCTGATAGTTAAGAAACAGATATGTTCTTATCTGATGGCCCATGGGCTTCTGATTCAAGCCTAGCATGGATTCGTCGAGAAAAAGTCGTGCCTAACTAACCTACTGGCGTTTCTAGACGAAGTTACAAAAAGAATAGACGCAGGTCTCCAAGTAGAGGTTTGCTACCTAGATTTCAGCGAAGCTTTCGACTCAGTCAGTCATCAGCTTCTGGATCTAAAAGTGCAGATAGTGGGGATCCTAGGTAAAGCAAGAGAATGGATTATACAATTTCTCAGCTGTCGCTCATTCAGTGTGAGAGTTAGAAATTATACAACCTAACCTGAGGGAGTATCGAGTGATGTCCCACAGGGATTGGTGTTGGGTTCGTTATTATTTTTGATCTTCATTAACGACCTTGCGAAGGATCTCCAAAATCCTTGCTTCATGTTCGCCGATGATGTGAAGTTAGCTGGGGAAGGACTGGAGCAGGATCTAGATGCAGTTCGAAGGTGGGATCTGCCACTGAATCTGGGTAAGGGTCAGCTCTTGACCACAAGAGTCAATGATGACACGAGAGATGTGTTGCATCTGCAGCATGTGTCTGAGGCAAAGGATCTAGGGGTAATGATCCGAACGCTTTCAGGCCATCACTACAGTGCAAGCGTGCAGCTAATATAGCTCAACACGAACTTTTCAGGTTGCGCTGTAGTAAGTTGCAGAAAATCCGAAGTTTTTTTTACCGTTGTATAAAACCATAGTGCGTCCACATTTAGAATATTGTGTACAGGCATGGGCGCCTTATTCTAAACGGGACGAACGGTGTCTTGAGAAAGTACAGCGCTTAGCAACTAGAATGGTAGCAGGCCAGAAAGATATGGGGTACCTCCAACGACTGCGGGACCTGGACCTGTTCTCCCTGGCCCGCAGACGCATTCGAGGCGACCTTATAGAGACATTTAAGATTTTCAAAGGGCTTTTGGGTCTAAAGTTCCAAAACGTATTCTCATTTATTCGTGCCAGGGGCACGAAGGGCCATCAACTTAGATTGAAAAGAAGTCATTGTAGACTAAATTTGCGAGCTAGGTTCTTCACAAACAGGGTTATCCCGCTGTGGAATAAACTACCTGAAGCAGTGGTTAACTATATTACTGTCGAATCTTTCAAAAGAAGGCTAGATGAATGCTGGGCAGTGGATATTCCTCCTGAGTTGGGTGTTGAAAGTTAATCGTTAGGCTTTACTTTCCGAAATACTATAAGGGATCTGATACTGCACACTAACATTCTGCCTTTCAGAAACTACTATTGACTCGAAGTGTTTGAGGCCAACGAAACCGCCGAAAACAAAAGGAACTGGATACGCGATTGGCAAGAGCCACAATTCGTCATGTGAGAACTGAACTGAACTGAACTGAACTGGAACATCGGGTGAATATGACATCCGAGTTAGCACATATGATACGTCGGTGCAAGCGGTTACGTGATTGAACGACGGTCGTTCAACCGATCATATGGACTATTACATTCTATAAAGCATGATCTAATTCCATCAATAAATATAGGCATTTGCTGCTATCAATTCCTCATGTTTCATTGGTGTCCACAGTTTGGGTTGGAGCCAATTCAGCTCTGAGCAGTACACTACGGATTCTCGTATTCCTAAATTCAATACCATTCTGATTACCACAGCTAACTCCGAATTTGTGATTAATTTACTTAATTTTTCTACCATTACATTTGCCGCTGATATATGGAGTAGCTACCTTTGTAATGTTTCACTGAAAACGTAATTATCGTCATGTGTAACGTGGCGGTTCCTTTTATTTACATATCGAGTTCTGCTTACTGTTACAGTGAGAAACTGATCACGGAGTGAAATTCGTTCTTTCCTGTTTCTTGTACGCATTTGTGGCTTATTTACCAAGACATCAATAAGTGATGCGCAACCTCCTGGTAACCAAATGGAATGTACGCAATCGAAACCAATGGGATTAGCTGCTGCGCACTAAACCAGCACGAAAGCGGACGATGATTGGATGGCATGTTACAAGCCTATGATCTGCTCTTCCACAGACCAGTTACACCATTCGATTCCTTTCAAGAGGCATGTTTTGCCTCTGCGTCACAGAGTTGGGCATTCCGACCGACGAGGACACGTGCTACTTGAATGACTGAACTGTAATTGAAAAAACACCAAGGAGTAACTGCAACATTTGTAATATTCACGGTCGTACAACTGTCCCCTATTCGCGTACATTCATTGAGCGTCACTGCTTGACATGGTGCGTTTAGCCTGTGCACTTGGAACCGTGATTGTCCTGCAAATCGAGGCATACAGATTTGTACGTTCGTGATTCGCTCCTATTGCACACAGACTGGTCACTGCATTTGCAAACAGGACTTGGGGTTTTGTATCTGTGCGTCGTTCTAGCACTGAATAATGGGCCGTTACACAGATTCTTTAATTGATTGATTGAGTGATTGAATGAATGAAATGAGGAATTTCCACATTCGAAATATGCCCATACTCGCATTTAGGACAATTTCAGGTGAACAATTGTTTTTAATAACTCATAAGCATGCCGTTACAGTTTAGATAAGGGGGAAAAACTTAGGGGGTGGGAGCACAACAATAAAATGTGAGGAATTGTTCACTTTGTGTGTGTGTGTGTTGCACATCGCATTCTCAGATCTGTGCTTCCGGGTTTTCTAGTTGTTTTTCAATTCTGTCACGATGGTCGTGTGACCCAGTTCTGAGGGATCGGTGTTGTTGTGTGAAAATGTGTGTGGGCAGGGGGATGGGTGGGTTTTCGAACCGAGGGGAGATGGAGAGCTTGGATAAGACGCTTCTGGGCACATAGCTCGGGGGTCAAATGCTTAATACAGATGGCCTCGGTTATGGCCAACTCACTTGGACCGGTTCGGGGGACCTGATAAATGATGCGAAGTGCTTCACTTGGGATAAAACAATTGCCAGTGTTCACCAAATGAGTGAGAATCGCACTTGTGATAAATCCGGAACCACCTCTACTCGGCCAGCCCGAATGCTGTTCTTTCATGCGGATAGATAACTGGCCCCCAAGCCCTATATATTTCCTCATATAAACTATAATGGTATGATTATGAGTAATTGAAAACATCTGTTCGCCTGAAAATGTGTTCGAATTGAGGATTGTGCATAAATACGGCTGTCTGGTTGATCAAAAACAACAATACTTATCTTTATGCGCCATAGTGAATTGTTAGTTTAAATGAAAAGCACGCCAGATAACAAATAGTGGGAACACGTCCCAACATTCGGCAGCTCGGTCGACTGGATTTATCAGAGGCAGAACTTGAACTCACCAAATCCCTACTCAAATGATTGATCCCCTTTTTCCGAACATCGATTGGATGGTAAAACAGAGAGCATACGTGTTTTTCCAATGAGTAGTATATGAATGACTGGACAGAATTTCCCAGAAGCACACGACTGGTTTAGCGGTCTTTGCCGCTCGTCAGGTATGCGTATCAGGTCAATCTTCTACATGAACTCCCAATGTGAATTATACAATGCAAACCTGATTAGCAGATCCAGAAGTTGACTGAGGTTAGACGCATCGAGCCCAAAACACCTGATACAGAATCATCGTAATGATTCTTTCGAGACTTGTTCGTCTCAAATCCACTCCCCCGAGCTGCTAGTCAGGTTTCCATTGCATAATAGTGCATACGTATCCGTGAACGGAAAGTCACCATTAGGACACGTATCGGTTGTAAAATATCTACCTGTTATTCTCACTAACATTTTTCGCCTGGGGGCACAATGTTCGAGGGCAGAGAAAACAAGGTACGTGTGGAACTCTTCAGCTTATCTACTTCAATCACCAGTAGAGAAATCAGGTATCTTAGTCTGTTTAAGGTCAAAAATAGGCCGTTTTGTGCAAACGTGGGTATACCGTCTACCTCGAAGAAACGTCGACTGCGACCGGCCGTGACGCACTTCGAAACGGGACCCCGGGCTCGCAAAACAACCAATTTACCGCTGGTTAAACCGGAAGCCTTGTGGTTGTCGTAGACGTTTATTGGGGTACCGTGGCGCAGAGGACGTACCGGTACCTGGCTAACGAGAGTTTACGTTAAAGCACAAAGGCACGAGAACCAAGGAGTGCGATAACGAGTAAAACGGGTCGAAAGCGAAAAGTGAAAGTTCTCTCGCGGAAGGATACAACAGTTTTCGATCGTATAAAACAACATCATATGGCGTTAGTACTGAAGTAAAAATGTGAACATATAATAGATTGTAGAGGAAAAATTGTGTCCGGCAAATGTCTACTATTGTCCGGCTTTCACCGTACAATCGGGTACACTACAAGCTTCCCAAATTGTTGCTGGAAAATGAGAGGAAATCAAACACTATGGCATCTCAATAATCTTTCACCGGAATGTAAATGAATAAGGGGAGACTTGAACGAAACTTTAAAATATGCAAGAAGTCTATCTGGAATCAATGTGGAAAACCTGTTTACGCGCTAACCTCTACCAGGAGCAAGAGACATCAAAACCTTGGGCTTGAACAGTCACTCTAGCTAGGCTTGAGCTCCGGGATAGCTTCTTATCACAGAAGGATATCCCTATGTGGAACAGGTTATTCGCAAGAGTACAAACGTTGTGTTCGGTATGGACGTACGAATGGTATGACTGAATTTTGCTTAACACTCAACAATAACAGCAACAACAACAATGAAGTGGCGAGAGAACACAGCTGGAGACCACAGTCAGCGTGTATTTTTGTTTTTGTTTTGAATAGAGTTCGATACGCAATTATATATTTATGTAATTATCACGAGAACGGAGCTGTGACGCACCAATCAATCAGATTGCGTCCTTGATATATCAATTGATCGATAGAACATGCACTGACTGACTCGTTCGACAGTCATCCAATCTGGGGTCAGCCTGCCTGTAGCGTTACAGGCGTGCGTGCGGTAGAATTCTCGGAAGCGTGCACGGTCTGACGGGTTGTTTAAGCTTCATCCTAACAATTACCACTTTCAAAATGGCATTGAATGCATGCTAATCTGCGATGTTTTCAGAGGTTAGTATGCAAGCTCTGAGTATCTTCACTTATCGGAAGAGCTCGCTCAGTAAAATTTATTGCAGTTAGTAAGGTTTAGATAGATACCGACTGAACTACGCCTCTTCCCATCAAGCTTTAGCCAAAACCCGCAGTCCTTTAGCCTCGACGCACAACCTTTGGTCACACCGCTGTAGGCGAGTCAGAACAAAAACGATCAGTATATTCTGAGGTCAACGAATGTTGAAAAAAATTATATTTTACAAATTTTCATATTGCAAAGCTCGACTAATAAATAAGGTGTGATGATCGTATGCCACGCAGTTGACTGNGTATCAAATGCCGCACCACATAGTGATTGGAGTAGGTTTAGACGATGTGCCCGTATCGTCAAGCCATTTGGTACATCTCGTATGGCTTCAGTGTTTTCAATGAACCAGTTTTTAATGTACTAGAGTATAAGGGAATTAAAAGAATAAAATCTCTCACCTGTTTGAATTTACTAAAGACCAACGAATTGGAAAAGGGACTATATGGTGGGAGAAATCGGACATGGTGGTTGGCATTTAACTGCGCATCCAAAGCTCTCCGATGAACGGGCGCATTGTCAAAGATAAAAAGTACTGGGACACCCGGTTGCTCAGCAGCGATTAGTGTAGAACAGCGTGATAGGAACCCATTGAAAACATGCTAACTGATCTTTGGATGACATTCATATTTAAGGATACCAGCGACAGATGAACATGCTATTATGTTCAAGTTGGGTCCTTTGCTGGACGGAAGGCTTCTAACGATATATTATCTTATCCAAATCTCATGAACAAAGTTCACATATGAATGCGAAACAGTCATTAAAGCTTGTGCGACTGTTAACAGAAAGGTTAAAAAACAGGCTAGGGGGAGAGGAGTCGTGTCTAAAGAATTGCGGGTTTGTGGCTAAAGGAATGCTGATCAAGGTTAGAGGATTGTGGCTGTTGGCTGAAGCATGAATTACGTCACAGTTTGAGAAGTAGGTTTGGGACCGGTTAGCCCGTGACTTGCATGGAAGTCCTGACTTGGTGGTAGACTTTCGATTGGAGTTAACAGATAGTCGACTGTGTCTCCTTCCTTTGCTGTTGGGTCCAAAAATGAACTGAACACTGTGTTGGACACCTAAACAAGCACAAATTGGTAATTCGATTCAGCTCCGGTATGAGCTGGTTGGCACATTTGTAACAGACACACACCTTTAAAGCCCAATGGATCTGGAGTTCGAATCTCGGGCGGGACGGTGGGTATGCACTACTGATGAGCTCCAATAAGAGCGAAACTAGGGTGTACTGCTTCCGAGTGTATCATTGGCTGAACGAGCTAACGGTTGTGTGTGAAAGTGGAGTTCGAGGGATAGTCAATTCCAATCACAATATCCGGTAGCCTACCCCACTATTCCCAAGTAACTTTGACTCAAATGCGAAATATTTGATTTCAATGAACCGCGTCTAAACTGTGAGTAGTTGCACCATTCAAGCATCTATTATAATTCCAAATAAACACTTGACCGGAATCATCACAGCCGGTCAATGAGGAACGTTATCTTACGGATCGAACGAATGGGAATTGGCAATTGTTTTGTAGAATCGCCGACTTAAACTCTCAGTCGTAATCAGAACTCCGTAAGTGACTGTACGCGCAGTGTGGACCAGGCAGTAACCTCACGTCATCGATTACACAATACATCTGGGGGTTTTCAAGTGTCCACTAAACAACAAAGCTTAGCTATTGATCATACTTGTTCGACACCTTGATTACGGTGTTTTGAGCCTCATTCGTGGAATTGAATACAGTATTATAACACAACAGACGCAAAATATCTCTAACAGTATTTACTTACGTTGCTCCTTCTTTTATTTCTCGATTTCGACGAGAGTGTTGGCACAACAGTTATGAAATAACGAATCCTCAGTGGAAAAACATCATGAGAATTGGCATGATACTTTCATTCTCTCAGTACTGTTTTTACTCTCCTTTATTTAGAACACTTGGCCTGTCGCTTTTGCGTGGAGTCCCTCAAAGTTGACAATTCAATCGCACTTCTCAATTTCCTCAAATAAATGCCATACCCCGGGCCACTGGCGACAACCACTGTCAAGGTAGCTAGACTTATCCCCGTCTCTAACGCAGATCCGTTCTGTTGAGCGGGAACTGGAATAAATTCAACTTTGAAACATGCCGATTCGATAACTGTATAAATGAGAAAACACACGAGGGCTGAGCAAAAGGTTTCCGGATGCACAATAAAATTTATTCGTTACACAAAAATAAGCATCAATTTTTTTCAAATTATTCTCCACCTGCATTCGTGCAAAGTTCCATGCGCTCAAACCATTTGGTGAAACAGCTCGACCACGCGGAACCCTTCTACCGGTTCAATAAACTGCAGCTGTTGATAACCCGCATCTGATTCCACGCATCGTGTGCTGACACTTGTAAAATTAATGGTCACATGGAGCCTCATCAAAAAACGCACCTCGTAAACGGTCAACACTCTGCTGCTGCTAGTGCCCTTAACCACATTTGTAGTCGTAGAAAATCATCGCCCTCCACAGTGAAGTCGGCTGAGTTCCATTCTTACAGAGGTGATATGATCTTACTGAATCGGGTTTTCCCACAGTCTTTCGGTTCTACCAATCAACGTTCATCTCAGTGGGCATCTACTGAGTTTGCCACTCCGAAAGAGTCGTCTTGACTGCAGACGCCATTCGTTTGCAGTCAGAGTGTGCAGCACATGGAACTCTCTACCACCTCACGTGGTCTGTTTCCTAACATCAGTATCTTTCAAGCGTCAGATTGATAATGCTCTGGCAAACCTTATGTTGAAAAACCCAACTACCTAGTATTTCTTGCTGTGCTCGTCAAAAACATTACATTACTATGTCAATTACATGGATTAACTGTGATCTTGTGAATCGCGTTTCCAACCCCAAGAGTATACACCCTATGGGATTTGATAAATGAGGTCTTTGAAAGTTTTTTCCAATAATAAAATTTTGCATTAGAATTTACAGTCCGATCCTCGTATAGACCAGTGAGAGCTGTGCTGGGCTGTGATGATATTTCCTTGGTTCTGTGTGAGTTGCGATCACTGGAAAAATATTTACAGCAGATTAAAGTTCAATTCTTCCTTACCCGCTCAATTGCACCTCGTATTCGAGAGGTGAGTATATCATTCAGTGAAAAATGCCCACTGCCATATTGATAACAAAGATTTTGCTGTCAATACTGTGTATCTGGAAACTATTCTTTCAGCCCTTGTGTATAATGACATCCAGAAAATCTGAATGATACACCTGGCATGAGATGTTACCGTGGTGATCCAAACATACGTGACCGCATTCCCGGTATGATTAGGTACAGCTTCATGTCATCCAATCACCGTTCAGGAAGCTCGACCAATCCTACACCGGGAGAACATTACATCAGAGTTA
>UZAN01054730.1:0-15192 GCA_900618425.1 Echinostoma caproni | reverse complement strand
TATATATACAAGCTAGTGGATGACGATGGTGGTGAAGAGATCAAAGGTACGCAATCTGGTCCACGGGGCGCGGGGTTCGAACCTAAACCCCCGTCACCAGTTAATTTTAATATTAGAATGCTGCTCTTATCACCAGGCTGCTCAATATCGTGTTTACTACACTCAAAGGTCCTTAGATGGATAGATAGATAGCATACATTCCGGGCATCCAAGAAAAGCATCAATACACGGAGATATTGTACTTCCTACCTTCGTATCGTCAGCACAAAGGTCTTAGGGATCTCGCCTGTCGGGCGATCAGCAGGCTTAACTACCGACCGACAACCCGATGGGTTAGTGCACATTTCGAATGGCACAAAACGCGCACACGAGTGTCACAGAAGTGTACACAAGTGTGGAAATCAATAGATTGATCGTACTCAATCACTATTGACAAAGTACAAAACAAACCGGACCAAAATGATACGATTAGATAAGAGAGACCTATGTATGCAAGCAAAGTGTATGACGAGGGCTGAGTGAGTAGTCTATTGCCAACTATGTAGATAGGTACGTGATCATGATGAATGTAACGAGAATGTTGAGATGTTGAGGTGTTTGGCTTCTGACAAAAATGCCGGGAACAGTGGATGCACACAATGAATGTCACGTGCGTTGATCAGCAGAGACACGCACACACACACACACACACACACACGGTAATTGCACGATACAAATCAATTGAATACAACGTTTCAGAGAGGTGGAAAACGGTCCGACTTGATTCACAAGTTAGGTCTTTCCAATCACATTGCTTCCAGTATACCATGAGTTTGGTTGAGCAGATATATACCAAGTAAATAAATGCTCCTTGGAACTCCATAACCAATTCGAATCGAGTCACGTGACCGCGGTGTGAAATACTTATCCTCCACATTATCATGCACTCTGATACAATAGAACAACTAGACTGAGAAGGTATATCTAAAGTAAGCAGATTGACCGTTTAAACTTGAATGAGATGCGGTTGAAATTAGTCAAGGAACACGAGGAGAATAAAATGGGTCATTTTCAAAATATTGAGTCGGTATAAAGCAAACCCAATTCGCACGATGAATGTATGGTGGCAAAATGGTGTAGATCAGACACGGATAGGTAACAACTAAAAAAAGGTACAGGTTTTTGGTTGTCTCACAGACTGGGAAATTTTACGGCAAGAAATATCTGCTGCCACCAATCTGGACTAGGGATCAGGAAGTTATTATCCCGACTAATCTCGAGAACGGTAACTGATGTAAAAGTTTGGGACAGACCATGATGACCACCGTTTATAATGATCAACCTAGCAAGGAAAACAATATCCACTTCCATTTTTGGGTGTTTCAATTGTGCATCGATCCGTTACTTGAAATTAACAACAACAGTGTGAACACAGCGAATGAAGCGGTAGAATGCTGCGCTTTGTCGAGCCATACGGTAATGGTTTTAGCTAACTTTTTCTCTATCCTTGTGCATGAACATTCCACAAACACGCCAATGAGTTCCAGATAGATATTAATTGACTGGAATTGTAATTTACTGATTTATCATAGCCTAGTAATTTGCCACTGATACGTGTTGACTGATACACTCCCCCCACACACACCCAATTGCATGTACGCATTGTACACGTGACCCAAATTAAATTGGTGCTCGATGCCTCTTATTTATTCGAATTGATTTATTTATTCTCGGTCATTGTGGAGAGCGGTTTTTTTTTAAAAAAAAATACCGGCTCGGAAGACGAATCATGGTCAACACTAGTGAACGCATTCCCTGAAACGGGAGGGAATGCAAACGAAGGTAGAATGATTCTGTGCAGAACGGAACGATTGAGAACTGACGGGGTAGGTACAAGAGCGTGGGGAACTAAATAGACTTTATACAAGTACACACACGCCCAGCAGAACGGCTATCCAATCAAATCCGGCTCACCTGTTTCAATTCGACTTCGCGACTGATCAGCTCCGACTGGGAACGACTCAGGCGATCCAACGCACCGGTCGCCTCTCGTTGTGAGGCCAAATAGCGTTGTTCTAATGTGGTGATTCGTGCCTCCTGATCCTCCCGTTGTGCTTCCAACTCGCGCAACTCCCGTTGCAAACGCAGCGTCTGAGTCGGGGTAAACACAATCGGGAAAGGGGTAATCAGGTACCGCGGGGTGAGGGGCGGGGGTAGGGAAGGGCGAGACGGACAGAGCAATTTCATTTTTTAGGGAATAGTAACCGAGGAGGATCCATCCACTAGTTCACATATGGTTGAAAATGACCGTGATTTAACACGGAAAAAATCGAGACGAAACAGATGAGATTGCTGATAGTATGTCCATTGTTTGTGTTTTTTTCTACTAGCAACAAGAACTGTACTCCAAACCATTCTCAGAAGATTAGGAAACAATTGTGGCGACAAAATCCCGGCAGAACTAATGCTCATATCGATTTTCGGACGGGAAAATCAGGTATCTGTTATTCACACACCGCACTACCATCATGTTTGGCGTTTTCATGATTGGAATTTTGAGAGCATCCAGGTTCACCACAAGATCAATGAGAAGTAAACTCAAATTGACAGTCAGATAGCACTTGAGAAATCCACACCGAAAAGGTGATTGAAAATCGAAAGAACTCGGGGGGAGAACAGCACTGTACGCGATAGCTCCGGATTATGAAAATCACACACGGGGAGTTCAGCATGTACAACACACGAATGCTTGTGATCACAACCCAAGAAAGTAGGCCCTGATAGACAAAAATAATTCGAGAATTTTATCATCAGTTTCAGTTTTTGTAACCATTAACCATGCAATTTTGTGCGCCGGTTTTTGGTTGCTGTCTTTTCACCTCCCATATGGATAAAAGAGCGGAATGAAAACTGAACTACTGAGAGGAAATTCAAGGGGAAGATTGAGAATTCATATAGAATGCGGTTGCAAGAATATTGAGTGAGTGGATGCACGAACGACAATCAGCCATATCACTCAGTGTCTCTAACCGCCGGTTACCATAATCTCGGGGTCGCCCTCCAGGGAGCCCAACGGGACCTGTGGTCCAGTGTCTTGGTTAGGGTTTGTATACCCGTATGCAAGGTCCTAGTTTGGCCGCCCTTGATTTATTTATAACCGCGACCTGCCTCGGCAAACATCGCTCGCCGTCGCAACCTATCTGGTGACATGCGTAGCACATGTCCCAACCAACGTAATCTATGGAGGTCAACTACTTGCTCCAGTGGACGACCGCGATTACCTAAAACTCTACGCCTAACCTCAGCATTGCTTGTCCGATTTCCCCACCCGACTCATGCAATGCTGCGTAGACTGTCGGTGTTCGAACACCGGCAGTCTATCTCTATCCTGTTCCCGTAATGACCAAGTCTCTGCNACTGGTTGAACCGTTACAGCATATAGTCGACCCTTCACGAGTAGCCGGATATTGCAACGGAGCCACAGATATCTCAAGTTGGTAAATGCCAACCGAATCTTCTGTATGCGAGCCGACATCTCAACCGTGATGCGTCCGCCAGGTGACACAGTTCCCCAGATAGAAAAATTTATCTACTTCCTCTATTACTACCCCAGTTAGTGTGAGGACCAACCCAATCTTGTGGCAACATTTTACACTTTGGAGGTGTAAAATGCACACAAATCATACACACACTGAAACTCAAACTATCCGGTAAAACGTGCAACTTACCTGGAGAATTTCATCGCCGCTCAATATGTGTTTTACTCCGAAGGTACTACAATCATTATTCACTAAGGTGGTAAGCGGGCCAACAGAAGATTTTCAAACAACAAACGGTGAGGCGACGAAGGAGGGATGTGTGCAAACTGGGGAACTAGACTGACAGGCAGACAGCGTTGACCGTTTGACCAGCTTCGCAGCCAGAAAGAGAATGCAATACCCAAACTAGAGGGAAAAAGTGTGTGTTCTTTTGCGTGCACTAATTAGGAATCAGAATGTGACATAATCGGTTTAGATTGGACTCTGCCTCGGTGTATCAACCACGTGCTAGATTGGTTTCCAGTTGGAATCGATAATATGTTCCTTGCGCTCGGGACGCAGCATGACTTCTAGCTTCTTAAACCGTAAATCCCGGAGTACTATAGTGAAAACCACTGCTATTCATTAACTCAACCACTCTGAGGAACGCGCTACGCGCATTTAGTCCTGGTCACCACTACGTTCGTCCCTTCATAGTAGGTGAAACACAAAGACCGGTTGGCCTCGGCGTTCCGCAGTATTATTCACCGCGTTCGAGAAGCAGTTGAAGATGATAAACATCGAATAAAAGCTGAAAATCAATGAAGAGACGAAGATCAGCCGGTGTGGGTCACCATGATTTATCTCGCCGCTCTCTTTCACACACACACACACACCAGAGAGAGAGAGAGAGAGAGAGAGAGCGAGACAAAGAGATTGTGTTCAAATCCTAACACCCTAATAGGACTGAAACAACAAAGCACAACACAGATTTGTTTGTTCGTTTGGTACTTAGGCAAATGATCAGCTGACAGACCAACAGCAACGGTTTCGCTCTGCCTATCGGTTGTGCAAATTACAAGCGCGTTTCCGTTCAACTCGAAATTTCATGAAAGCCGGATCCGAACCAGACAACACAACTAAAGTCCCAAGTGTTCGTGGGACCAATGGACAGAGCGTGGCACACATTCAGTACAACCGCGAGTACTTTGTTTGTACCGTTGATGATCCGTCTGTGCTTGAGAATTACATCATCGAACTAATAGCCGAACCCTTTGCTGTTGTTTCTAAACTGAATTACCGTTACACATCAGGGGTTTGTTCACTCCGGCGAACAGATCCGGTACAGAGTTGCATCACAAAGCGGCAGGTCGGGTTCTGATCCTTCCGCTGGGGTTTTGTCGGTCGCGGCCATCTACCGATTAGCTCAATCCATCACTCATGATTTATCAAGCCGTTTAGATGTTCGGTTAAAACACGCTGTCTGTCCAGCCAGAGATTCTCTGACAGTACGCGGTTTTATCCGGGATTACGTGCGATCAGTGCGTGCGTGTGTGTGTGCGCGCGCGCGCCCAATTTCCAATCATACACAAATCCGCCAAGATAACCGTATAAACGAGGTGGATCAAGCGGGGCTGGGGGAGCGGGCGGAGTGCGAGAACATAAACAAACTACCAGACCGCACTTATGTAAGCTAGGCACATGGATAATTGGGACTTCAATAGCTATTTGTTTCTCCCTTTGGCTGTGTGCGTGTGTGTGTGTGAGGGCGGGGTGGTGATCATCGTCGCACTCTGTTCGTTGCTGCAACACAAGCCAAAGAAGAAACGGGGAGTAAAGAAAAACTTCCAAAGACATTCTGCCGTGCCGTGCCGTAACTGGAACGGAACCCAATTAACATCTGTTTGCGAGTGACAGTTTTTCTGTCTATCCGGTTCGCTCCCGATTGCTTGCAACAAGGATGCTTTTTCATTCTTCCTCAAACCATCACCCCCCCCCCNCTACCTCTTAATCTGTTTGTTTGTATTTGACTATTTTTATTTCACTTGGACACATGAAAAGTATTAATCCGTACCATCATTGTGATGAACCTTGACGGACCATGTATCATGTGATGAAAACTGGTCCATTTTCACCCTCAGTGCAGATGACTATCAGCCCTCTCAGTTTACTACTTATCCATCCGATAACCTGCGACACTAGCATATATTATATTATATTTGCACTTGTTTGAGGACAGACTGTGTGCCAGGCAAATCATGGTACAATAATCTTTATAGAAAAAAAACGTTCCACTATTTGCATGTGGGCCGAATACTGCGAGTTTGGCCAGGCCAAGGCCGGTGAAGTTTCTTGAGGAATCCACAACCGGAGCCTTCGGCTAACCAAAGCCTGACCAGCAAGGCAGAGGAGCGGCGTGTGAAAACCGCAATCCATTGGGAGCCGTATTGTTCACCCTTCGGACGGGGTCAAACGTCCAAGGTGACCAATACACCTCGATGCCGAATTGAACCGGTGACCGTTACCACAACCGGAAAGGTGTGGGTGTAGTTCGTACGCCTCCTCCTGGTTGGTTTGGAATCAGGGTTTTTGGCCAACTCCCGTAGGTGAACTACCATTGGTCCACCAATGCGGTTATAGCCCCGGATGTCGGCTTTTTGTCCTCTCACTTTAATGGGGAAACATCGCCACGGGAAGACAGTGAGTAGGGCTTCCTCAGCAGAAGCTATTTGAGACGCTTAGTCGATACTAGTAGGCACTTGCCTTGCTCGAATCAGAGCAATTCCATTCACTTCTATTCCGTTTGGCCTCTGATAGGACGTGTTAGTGAGGGTCACAGCTCGCGGATTGACGGGTAGAAGAGAGAGAAAAATAAGCTAGCTAACTGTACGCTCCCCATCGCTGCCTTGTTCAGCGTCACATTCCGCTGATCAAACGTGATTCACGTTTCGACCTTGAAGTCGGATCGATAAAGATTGCTTTCACTGGTCTGTCATCTGTTAGAATTCAGCCAATTCTTCTCCGTCTAACATAAGGAATTCCTTGTAGAAACAAGCCGAAGAAGAAATGCACTATTAACTTGACGTCCTCAAAAATGAGCAAAAAGCTCTGTCACAGTCGTGAATGATTCATTGGTTTTTCCGGTACTAACTAGATTCAGTTGTCATATGATGACCCCTTCAAATGAGATGGAATACACGGTGTTATACGGCGTTGTCATCCGAGAAAAAAAACATGTTAACTGTCTCATGTTTTCATCCGTTTCGCGTTTTCTATACTCCCTGATACATGTGGATCAATAGGAAGAGCAAACAGAGCGATTTCAGAGAATTTGGATTGAAATAGCAGCAAGTGTTAACAACAACCTTCATACACGTTGGTTGCAATTGGAAGGCGGAATCTCTTGTTTCTTCATATCGATTTTCTAATACACGTTCCGTGCAAAATATGTTCCATGCTGACTGATTCACCAACTGGCAGATTGTGCAACCTGGAGCAGCTAATCTTTATCTAGACAAACCTCAATCCGGCTTCCTGTTGGGTTGAAAGAAAAGCGCACAGTGCATCAATACCATTCTCGGAACTCTGTTGATTTCATTTGAAGTCATGCTCTGTCGGAAACGCCCATTCCGACTATTGGGTTGGAGAACAGGAACCCTCCGCGGGTTGAGAACTAATCGAATTTCAGAGGACACCAAGCAGATAGGTAGGCATCATCAAAGAGCTCGAGGAAAGTACGTAAACAATAATTCATTTGGTTTACTTCATCTGACTGAGAATTCTTTCAATCTGACCAGCATCCGATAATGAGAGGTTCACGTGATTCAGTGGAGCCACCAGGATGCGGTGACTGCAGTCAAAAGAATCCAGCCACAATGGTAGACAGGTTCGCGGCGCTCCATACTATTTCTTCAGGACAACTGTGATTGTGCTTTGTGATGTTCATCACACCATGTTGTATGACGGGAATGATTGGATCCCATCATTAGCGTCAAAGATATCATCTGGACTGGTGGTACATGCGGTGGAGCGGATTAGTTACGATGTGATCATGTTGTCAGTCACAATTCATCTAAATAGCATATAATTAACATTACTGAAANTAGAGCTTAAAAAATAAACTAATCACTGACTGCAGTTGACTGGTCGATTGATGAGATAATTTCACATAAAACGTAAGCAACAAAACATGACCAGCATAAACGAGGATCAGAAGTGCGTGTGACGAATATTAAAAAAAGTACCGCGTGCGATTCAATAATTCTTTACTTTATCACAGACGTAATCCACCAAAGTCAAGGTCAATTTATGATGTTTGTTTTTTAAGAACAGTAAAAGTATATACGATTCATGTAGATCGATTGGAAATTTAAAAAAATAGTAATTTGAAATGAACCTGCATCTTGATTCTTACTCGGTCAGCGTTAATTAGCTGGCATTCACAAACTCACTATTAATAAGAATCGATCACAGTTTGTTTTGGCAGCCGGGTTAAATAGAAGACGTGCAAAAGGCTGTGTTATCATTCTTGTAAACGCACAGTACATGATAACCAATAATCCTGACATACCCAAATAAATTTTTTCCTAAAACTAACTGACCACCGTCTACATTGTAGTCAGCATCCCGGGGCGCATATTTGGACACGTGGGAAAAAAACAGATTATTGTGGCCGTGTCTGTGCATTTAATCTGGATTGGAGGTACCCCGGGGCCTGAAATTGATGGTTAAACTGCGCAGTTACGGTGTCTTTTTCGTCCTCCGAATGGGATGTGAGCTATTGGCCAAATCTACTTGGTAATATAAACGTAAAATAATCTGTTCGAAATGACTGAAACGACTTGCGCCGAAAGCTCACCATCGGAAAACAAAGTAGTCTTCCCACTGCGTATCCAACTGACGGGACTGCTCGTGTTTCGTCAACTCATCTGAAGGGAATTTCGTTCACCAATGCACATACCACTTGTCTGTGAGTTGAGTCAGTGTCTGCTGCATCTGGTCGTCGAAATCAGTGTAGAATCACTGCGGCAGTTCACATCGTGACTACTCAAGATGATCTTAGAGACGAAAATTTGCCGATTGGACAAAGTCAAGGCTGATCCGTTTAGGATGATGATCAGCATCCACGTTGTCCACATGAAAAAGTAACGGGGAATCGCTTACGTATCACAGAATTATAAAGGGGTGTTCACGAGGGAAGTGGGTTGGAGTCGGAGAGGGAAAGTATGCAGTCTAGGAAGTGGTCAATATTGCTCAGGGTGGAGGGTGATCCCGGTATACATCCATGAAGAGTAGCGCGATTTCTCAAGGACTATTTTACCATTGCTGTTGAGTTAAAGCTGATACCAATATGAGGAACAAAAAGGTGCGAATGTAAGTTTGCAAGTTTACGCATAAAAGTGACTCCGCGCGCGTGCGCGGGTGTGCCAGAATCAAGCGAGCTAATTATGGTTATTCGCACAACTAGTTTACCAGCTGAGATGTTGCAGGATGACCGAATAGTTACAATAATTCAAGTAACGAAAACGCTCATATCGATTAATAATATCAATAATAGTAAAAATAATAATAATGATAATAATAATAAACGTCATGGATTATTAAACTAGCTAGCCTTCTCAATCACTTTCACGATGAATTGAAGACACTGTGCAGCAGAACCTAAAAGCTACTGTGTATTTCAAGTAACGATTGAATCCATACTGTCAGTGAATTCCTCACGTCATCCCTTACAGATGTGACTTTTGGATAAAAAATAAGGAAAATCACGGTTGGTTTGAAGGTTGATTTCCTCGTCTCTCAGCTTTGCACCGGTTCGAGGCTGACAGCCCTCCCCTAGCACACACACACACACACACACACACAGAACTTTGGCGTTAAGGAACTTCGCTGTCACGGATCCTGGTCACCGGGAGGTTTTATTCCTCTTCCTGCTTTTTAGGATGCAAAAGAATGTGAAACAATAAACGTTTCAAAAATGCGTTTTAATGGGGAGAACGTACAGAGGTATATTTTGTACTGACCCTGGTTTGGACCACACCTCACGGGACACGTGACTCTCACGGGATACCCTGTGAAGCGGCTATGTGCTGGTAGAAAATTAGTGATCCGTTATGTTTGGAAAAAATGGGGACATATCGTAAATATTGCTACACTTGCGTTGGGTTGGAGCCACAGTTATCACGCACAAATATGAAACCAATCCTTAGTCAGTTAGTTCCAAAATTATCGTAATTTGGGATTAATTTTTTTAACACAGACCTCAACAACTACTACCAACAGCAGCAGCCGTGCGTGGAGGACGAACAGAACAGAAGCGGTCAACTGAAACGCACCTGTTCATTTGATCGTGCCAGTTCTTTTTGTACTGAATTGGTCGTGGCCTCGAGTTCACGGGACCTTGCGGTAATCTCAGCCAGTTTTCTTTCTGCAGCCAGTGCACTTGCCGCGGCTGCGGCTGCTGCAGCCGCATACGAGGCTGCGGATTTGGCACCGCCGGAAATATCGGAATTGGAGATGGAGTTAGAATCCTCACCCTGACCATCCTTATTGTTATTGTTGCCGTTCGTGTTGTTCAGTGGTGGACCACCGGGTGGTAACGAAGTCAAATGTCCTCCTTCACCGTTGACAAAAACTTCATCTTTGGATTTGTGAGAGGAATCTGGAAAGACATTTTGGTTTTTTTTTTGAAAGACGTATTGACCATGGAATGATAAAGACCTTGAAAGCTATCGAAACGTGCTATATTTATCTATATTACAGAGAGCTGAATACGGTTCATGCATCTGTCGTTGTTCCCACAAAACAACCACCAAAACTCCGATTATTTCTGTCACTCTTTTGCAAAAGCTTACCTTGTTCATGCACAATGTTAATATGCATATTAGCCAATAGACGGCGTTCACAGTTTTGTGTTTTTCCCCTTAAATGTTCACGGGTTTATCACCATGTACTTAAATGATTTTAATTTACATTTCAGTTGCAGATATTTGTGAGTAATGATGTGGGATAAATGATATGGATATGGCCTGATCATCCTTCAGACTTCCGAATCAAGATCAAACCTCCGGTTATACGGTAAACCATACTCTCAAGAAGCACCAGAGTCGGGTTACGCTCCTGGTCGAGCTCATCATCAGTCGTGTATATGCATCCCTCGGTCCGGGATTTGAATCCCGAAACCCTCGAATGAATGGAGTGGGTTACTACCGAGCTTGTCTCTTGCATTCTGCCACTTTGTTCTCAAGGCTCCGTCATTCTTCGCGGTCTTCGAAATCTATCAAAGTNGTGGCAAGCTTCGCAACAAAATCCGACCGGACTCAACCCATCCACCTCACATTAACTGGGTGGAGTTATTCTACACCCGGCTATATATTTTACACTGGCTTGTGAACAGGCATGGTGCCAACGCTACAACAATATTACCAACAACAATAATAGGGGATAGGTGGACTGAGGTACAGAACAAAGTGAAAAGAGGGTGAAACAGTTAAATACGAGAAAATGGAAGATAACTGGGATAACAAAATTCTTTGTGGTGTTTCACCGTACAGTTTTTGATATTTGTTTTTTTGTTATTTTTACGAGGCACAGGATTTCGACAGGCAAACCGTACAGGATTCGCACCACTGACTTTTATTCTGGTTCATATCTCTCTGCGTCTCAAACCAACGACAATCCTCATCCCTTGGGCCCCAACTTGGGAGGTAGGCTGCACCAACCGAAGCCAATGCTGAAGCCAGCCTCTTCATGCCTCTAGCCCATGTCATGGTCTGACCGCCGCGCCGTTTCTTGCAGCCTGGCCCGGCACGTGCAAATAGAGCACGAAAAGGTAGTCGATTGGCAGGTATACGCAATATGTGACCAAGCCATCGGAGGCAATGTAGAGCGATTAATTTTGTTAGAAAACGACTATCCGCACCCAACACACGACGACGAACTTCGTCATTACTCACCCAGTGTTCCCACCAGACACGAGCAATGCTTCGGGGACATCGGTGGTCAAATACAGAAAGTCGATTAGCATCCTCAACGCGGAGGAGCTAGGTCTCGCAGCCGTAAAGCAGAACACTACGGACCGCGTCGATGTACACCCTTCCCTTAAGGGACAGTCGGATGTCCCGGCGGCGCCACATGTGTCGCAGGTTGGCGAAAGCTGTTCTAGCTTTCGCTATTCGTGATAAGATCTCCTCCCCAACACCCTCACCAGCTACCAACGTACTTAAAGCTTTCAACTACTTCCAGCTGATCACTACAGAGGGTGAGTGAAGGCAAAGGCTCCTACCAGTCTCGAACAGGCACTTTGCACTTTGATGGTGCAAAGCACATACCATACTTTGATACCTCTATCGCCAAGTGGTTCAAAACGTTTTGGACTGCCTATGTGTTGTCACCCAGCAACGCGATGTCATCGTCATCAGTTTTCGCAATTGCAAATGGCCAGGATTTGTGACCACCGAGAGGAGTGCCCGCGAGGCCAAAGCGCCGCAAAACCCATCCCTTCTTGTGCTACCGTTTCCACTGAAAATAGAGTTGAGACAACAACAAACAAACAAACAAATGAACTGAACGTGTTTAAAGTCCCATGGGCTCACGTGATTTAACACCTATTCACATATGGTAAAAACAAGTCACACATCTGTCGAGTTGCACTCGACTAGATTTCGAAAGTCCTCGAGCAGTGAGTGAATTGTGTGTCGTATGATATGGGATGTTTCACATGCACTCATACTTTTACTCGCATAGAAATTAGAATGACTAAACCGGATTCGTGCTCTATTCTCCAGACAAACGGAAATCACGTGAACAAAAAGAAAGTGAAACAGAGAGAAATAGGGCTTCACTCATCAAGAAAGCGCAAAACGGGATTTGTATGGAGAGCGGGCACGACATTGAATAAAGTCATCGTTATCACCCGGTCACCTTACAAGATTGTCAAGGGTTTGTATTCAAATAAAGAATTGCAATTTACAGGTTATATATATATATATATATATAAACCTAATTTAAAAAGACAATAGCAAACTTACCATCGGCATTTGTATTATTCGCGTTACTACCTCCGTGTCCAGCTTCATTGTGTTGCTGTTGCTGCTGTTGCACAGCCGCCGCAGCTGCTACTCCGGCCAGTGCGGCTGCCAATTGTTCCCGCAATGCGGCTCGATCGGCTGCGGACGACCGAACTTCCTCTTCCAATTGTGCACCACGTTCCAGCGCGGCTCGCAATCGTTCTCTTACCCGTTCGTCCAGTGCCTTATGATGCTCGAATAAGGATTTCAATGCTTTGAGCACTTCAACTTCCGAGCTCACACCGCCCGGACTATTCACCTGACGTTTGACCACAGTCATGCGGAGTGATCGTTCGTGTCGAGCCACCAGACATTCCAAATGTTCCAGTAGCAACTGTAAAGATGACCGGAGTCGAGTAAGGA
The DNA here is from genome assembly GCA_900618425.1 of Echinostoma caproni. NCBI lineage: Eukaryota > Metazoa > Platyhelminthes > Trematoda > Plagiorchiida > Echinostomatidae > Echinostoma > Echinostoma caproni. Next base: position 2,264 of record UZAN01054730.1, on the reverse strand, counting down.
AGAATTAGTGCGGGGATTGAAATCCTAGCACGCGGATTCAGTGAGAGCAGCGAAATAGCACAAAAAAACAAAGGAATCACCGTTAGAGGTTCGAAGGATGAACTATCAACGAGAATGAAAAATTCAATCAAAGCATCTTGTTTGACAGATTTAATGTTTGAATTGTGAAAAGATCAGTAGTCTCGTCGGGATTCGAACTCACTAATCCCAATCAGAATGTCGTCGTCTATCAGTAGTTCATCTGATTATGTGATTAGGCACTTTAATCATCATTCTCCACCCATGATTCAGCCCCGTTAGAAGGATACTTTTTCAACCTGCTCATATAGACTCCTCGCGGTCCGAGCTGCATGGCTTCCTCCACCGGAGCAAGTGAATTTAAAAATTTTTGTAAATGATCAATGAGCAGGCCAGAAAAGCAAAACCTCGGGGCTGGTGTCACAGATTTAAGGTGTGTACGGTGACGGAAGACCGTCTTCAGTCCATTTGACAGGCACGTGGTTACCTTGTCTGGCCGCGAACCAACTGAGAACTTCCCGGAAAATCAACCAACTGCGTTCACTAACAATCAAGTCAATGCGTGAATCCCCAGCGGTTTACAGATTCAAACAGTGAATGGAAATCATTTCGGCATGATAGTGCGAAGAAAATCCCAATGCATGAGAGTCCTTTCTTGAGGAAGATGACAATCTGCGTAGGTTTGATCAAGAGACGGGCCAGGGGAGAAACTGAACTGTCTTTGTGTGTGTGGATTTACTTCCGGAGAGTGGTCGAAATTGGGATCACGCTGGTGGATTCTGCTAAGCTTTTATGACTTTGTGACAACAATTAAAAGTAGTCATTCAATCAACCGGTGTATTGATAACAAAGCTACACCGGTTCACAAACCGTCTTGTTGGTTCCTATAAGCCTCATTATGGTCAAGGGTGGATATCCTCGGTTGTTAATGGTCATCCTTTGCGTGTGTGTCGCGAAACACTTCCCGAAGATCAAGCGTATCAAATAACCTCTATTGAGAAAGTCATACTCACTGCTTTCCCATGGCAGGGGTGGTTTCCTAACCAAATGAGAGGACGCAAAGACAACATCCTTGTCTACAACTGTGTCAGTGCACCACTATTGACTGTTCACCTAGGGGATTTGGCTAACAACCTTGATCAAAAATAATATTTAAGAGGCGAACAAACCACACCCTGTTTGTGGGAGTGATCACCGGTTCGATTGGGCATCGAGGCGTATCGGGCACCTTGGACTTTTGATCTCGTCCGACGGGTGTGCGATCCAACGAACTGGACACCGGGGGCCAATTGACTGCGGCTTTCATACACCACCCCGCTGCCTTCCAGGTCAGGCTTTGATTAGTCGAAGGTTTTAGTTTGGCCTGGGGAACCAGGCAGGGTCTCACTCACGGGTAAATCATAAACCTGTTTATTTGTTATAAAGATTGTTGTACTGTGATTTGTTTGACACACCGAGTGGAACCAGACACGCGTGAAATATAATAATAATAGCAATAATATTGGTACGGGTGTCCAAAGAGAGCAGCGTGAACCGAGTGTTTTTTTTCACGATATACGACCCTGAATAAGCAGTTCGGCTTGACTGTTAAAAAATTGGGTGTAAGAAGATTCGATCTAGTGAGGGAATTAACTAACTCCAAATGAGTGATGCCCACAGAATAAGAACAATACACAGACTCTAGTGTTTGTGAAGTCGAATGGTCTGAATCAGTAAATAACCTTGGTAGCGAGGAAACTTCCCTGGAGATCTGCACAATGCACGTTTTAGAGCAAGTGGATAAGTTTTGTTATTTGGGCAGCTACATCTCACCCGGTGGCGGCATCACAGATGAAATTTCAGCTCGCATACAGAAGGCTCGGTTGGCATTTGGTGCCGTCGGGACATCCGGTTATCAGTGAAGGGTCGAGTATATGCTGCAGCAATTCGGCCAGTTCTGCTATACGGCGCTGACACTTGGTCATTGTGGGAGCAGAATAAAGATAGATTGCCGGTGTTCGAACACCGCTGTCTACGCAGCATTGCACGAATCTGGTGGGGAAACCGGACAAGCAATGCTGAGGTTAGGCGTAGAGTTTTAGGTAATCGCGGTCGTCCACTGGAGCAAGTAGTGGACAACCATATATTACGTTGGTTGGGACATGTGCTACGCATGTCACCAGATAGGTTGCGACGGCGAGCGATGTTTGCCGAGGCAGGTAGTGGTTGGAGAAAGGTCAGAGGCGGTGAAACGAAGACCTGGCATG
>UZAN01054728.1:0-12535 GCA_900618425.1 Echinostoma caproni | reverse complement strand
GATGATGATGATGATGATGAGCTGGGTTAAAAGGAAGTACGAAGATGCTGAACACAGATATAATTGCCCAACTTCAATTCACAACTATTCGCAAGTAGTGGTGGGCGATATGCATCTTTTGTTGGGATGAACCATCTTTTAGAATTCATATGCAATCATAATTCTGAGCTTATCCAATCAAGCGTATATTCGGAAAGCACTAGACTGGAGTGCACCAGAGGTGTATGTCCACCATTCCATTTAAGATTTAAACTCCATATCTATAGCATAGAGGCCGTATTGAATTCGTTGTATAAATCAGTTACTCGACTTTTGTGAGCATCTCGGGAAGTCAAAACAAAACAGAGAAAAGTGGGTGTCGAACTATAAAAAGTACACATCTGTTCCAACTTCATTAAAAATCTCATGGCTTACGCTCATGAAACTTTAGGCAGTATCCAGTGCAGTTAGGTTTGATTAGATTAATATTCTGAAGTGTTTTTGTTCAGCCACGTTACCATTATTTATTAGGGGCTGGAGCACTTTTGACGAACAGTGGACTTCAATACCTCCTCTAGAATTGAGTTTACCGAATTTCTGGATCGTGAATATTCATATAAACAACCTCTGAAATGGACGATTTCTGTGCACTCTATAACTTTTCTGTTAGGTCACTTGATTAAAATAAACCCTGAAACCGACAAAGTTCAGGGAAAACAAAACATTTTCATTCGAAATTAACTTACCTATTCCAACATTTTGCAGTGCCTGAACACGCGGGAACTCGGTCGAATTTTTGTGATTCACGTGGCCAGCGACTGGATGAGATGGTAGCAAAGTCAACCACATCAATGGTACAACTATATTCGGAATGCATAAGTACTGCACTAAACACAGCAACATTTATGCTCATAATTTGGCAGTTGTCATTAGAATCCCATAGATAATTGTAAAGTCCGATAATCAGTCTCCGTGTTAACTTTGAAATCTTATATTTATAGCCCCACTAAATACCCACATCTCGTACGGACAGGCCCAGGAGTGAACAGAAAAGGGAAATACAAGACAAGCGGAGTAGTAACCCAACAGAACTGCGACTAGCTTCTGACCATTGTCCCCACAGCCAATAATTTTTCGAACACCTGTGCTCCGGAATATCGTTTCCCAAACGGCGGCCCAGTTTGAAAACTGATCATTATATATCACATGTCCGAGACAAATGAGAGCGGGAAACGGTCCCGAATAATAAGTAGAGAAGAACAAAAGAAAAAACTGAACATTAGACTGCAGTTCATTAAGTGTTGGACGGAGTGCGTGTATACCATCCAACGTCTGTATCTATGGCAAACGAAATCCATTCGCACTAATCAAATGACAGGTATCATTGTTTAGTAAAGTTAAACTGGCTCCGTCAACCGGGCAATATTTCAGAAAACAACTATTTCTTTTGTAGATCGCAACCTGCAAACATCCTTGTATGATTGACGTTGTTGCTCTTTGAGTTAGGGTTTTTGTTTTATATATTTTTTTGTTACTGAATTGAATATTTTCTAATTAATGCTTAGTCCGTAGGACACAAATTTAAAGAATGTTTTCGACTTCACCTCAGTCACTTGTGTACAATTCCCTGTACTTCGCCCTTACGCCTGACATGGGCCACCCATTCCTGTATCTGTTTATTATGGTGAGTATCCTTACCAGTCGCACACTGATGATCTATCTAACTCGATTTTGGAAACAGGACTTACGCCTAGGGACGCTGTGATGGATAACTCCAATTGGACGTTACTTACGTTTGAATGTGATGCTTGTGTACAGCTATCGCATGTATCGGCGTTGTCGCCTTGCTTCTTCATTACCTGGTCAACAGTATTCCGGATATCGGGTTGATCTACCCACTAAGCTGTTAGTGAAATCACTTGGTTCTCTCCAGATTACAAATCGTAACTTTCTTCTAGCCTACAATCGTCTTCCACGAATCACTCAGCCGCTGAAATTCAATTCTGTACACTCGCCCAGATAATTATTCGCTTGTGTGACGCTAAATTAACTATAACTCAAACCACTGAACGAAATTTACCTATTAAGTTGTCATCAGGCGATGAATACTTTTGTCATGAGAAGAGTCGAAACAATAGCAGGAAGAAAGATAGCCCATTGCATTGAGCGACTTTTTCACACGTGAAGTCACAAACTACTCCATGATGATCATTTCATTTAATAATCTTCTATCTACGAAATAATACAAATCACTATTTTCGTCTCAGATATCCATGTATAGAGCCAGAAACTTCCGGCGGTCATGGTCTCGTTGTTGCATGTCGCTGCCACTGTATCGAAGGTAGTGTTCTCCAATCCAATCCCCACCTCAGAAACTTATTATTTAGTCAGTTCCGTCATCCGGAAAATAGATTGAAAAATTGACTGTTCAACAAAAGCAGGCACGGAGAACATCATATTCTCATTACATCCTGGATCAAACTAACCAGCACCGAAGAAAACTCCGATAAACTCCAATTAAATCGGGAAGTGGTGCNNNNAAATTCTCTTTGCATTAGTTTGTCAAAACTGGTAATTCGTAAGCACCTGAGAATCGAACTGATATTATCAGTTCAAATGATGAGCAATACCATCTGATTGTGTAGTAACTAGCAACTGTGTTTAGATTATCAAGTTTGGATTAGGCCACTCGATTGTTCAGAAGCACCAGGCGCTCTTGATGGTCTGAATATCTGAGACCGGTAAATCAGTCATATAGAATTACTCCAACTACACGTGCGCTATTTTAACCGGATTCCCTGAAAGGCTTTCATCTGTGCACACCGGTTGACTGCAATGATGCACTCTTCATCAAGGTGCTGATTGCTAGGCAACTTACCAGATAGTTTGAGATTCGAAACCGCCCATTGTCACCCTGCGTTAGCAGATTCACTTCAGTCAGACCTGCTAGAACGCTTATCACATCCTTGTGAGGCCTCTTGTATTTCCTTAGCCCCGAATTCTAGGCGCTAGGACCAGCGTTTTTCGCAAATGCACACTATGTCTATATACTAACGTTCATTGTACTAAAATGAGCAATAGAAAAGGAAACACAACTAAAATTGAACAAGTGGTCGCCGCTTCGCACAAACTCAGCGCGCTCGCGCGCAACATTTGAACGCGCTCCCCAATTACGATCGCCTTGAATTGGACTTCACACGCGTATGCACTGGCTGCTAATCACGTGTGCACACGTGTGTCACATGACCGCAAATGGTGAGTATGCGCGATTGAAAAAGATTGGAATTCTTAGCGCGTTGAGTATGCAACGCACAAGGCGCGACCACCTGGTCCGAAGCTATGGAACGTACCGCATAGTTGGTAGTTCATAGATTCCGATCACATTTTTTTATATTTACACGCTGCACAAGCAATAATGTGATTATGTCGAACGGTATCATAATAACTTCTTTCGAATACTTCGCCGCTTGACATGTATTGCTGCGAGTGTGTAAGAGTCCTGACAAACATTTGTGCAGATCACTTTGGAACCGGAACAGTTGTCTTTTTTAATCCGTACAGGTAAACGCAATGAAAAAAACGGAATGTAATAGTAAAATATAATGTCTATAAGTGAATGTACATGCCCTTTACAAAGATGAAAGCAGAATGGTTCCGGATTAGGATAGTCTTCTCAATTTAGTTACGAAAGCTGGTCCATAGTTGGCCGCCACTGTCGGGACTATCAGTAGTCCTATGGGCGAAGCATCCACGTGGTCCGAGACGTACATTGGAACCGAACGCAGTTTCAGCACCGATTCTGCACGCTGAAACAGTCGGGCAAGAGGACGCAGATCGACCACTGCATAGCGCATACCGCCATCCGTTTGATTCACCTGCTGCAGGCAGGACTGTACTAAGAATTGATTTTGAGCAGGAGATAAGGTACAGGTTGAGTAGACCACGGTACCACCAGGACGGCAAACGTTCATGGCGCGTCTGCGCACGTGTAAGACATTAGTCAAAATAGAAGAGTAAAGTCAAGCAAGGTAACTAGTTCAATGCAATCGTGATGGGAAAAAGGTATGAACATTTACGAGGCCTAATTTATGAAGGTAAATAAAGGGCAACAGACAATTGTTACGTACTTTTTGGGGGATTTAGCAGCAGCGTTAACTGTTTTTCTGTACCTGCTGGAATTGGAAACGCTACTCGTCGGGTTGGAAGCCAAAACCCTGATACTTGAGCTATACAGTTGACGACCAACACTTGTAAAAATGTTTACATGGGTAGGTTGAGGACCACCCATGGGAGTTTGCACGGAATAAAACGAGAACATGTTGAATGTGTGAATATCTTTATCCGAAGGTTGATTGCATACAACCAGAAAGCTTCTGACGCGAATCACTATTCCACCGCCTCACTTTCCTCATTTATATGTTGCATGGCAGCTCTCTGCTTGGCCGCTTCCCCCTTCCTGAAAACTGTATCATTGTAAATTCAATAAAAAGGAGATAAAAATGAAAAAAGAAAGGCGAATCGCATTGCATTAGACTCAAACAACGATGACCCAATAGAATGTGAAATAAAAGCTACACATTGTATTGTAGTTCATCGAGAATAATGAGAACGCGAGATTGAACTGTTCAAAGAACTTAATGAAATACCTTAAGCAGGACCTAATGAAAGTGTAAGAACAGTATGGAAGAAAAACAAGAAAGGGATAGATCGATAGATATATTTTTACGTAACTAACTCTTTTATTCTCGTTCAGAATCAACATCAATGCGTTTTCAGTGAATTCACTAGGATTCGAACCCGAACAGGAGGAATTTCGGGTTCGACAAGCAAACCAATCGAGCTAACCAGGCTAGCTCCAAACAGCTTTTTCCACATCAATAATGATATGACAAGCATTCTCTACTGCTGTTGCGAACTAACCCCTGATACGCAACTTCCCAGTAGGGTCATACGATGTCTGAGAACATGAATTTGTTTCTGTTAAACTGATTTGGAGATTTGATTTAGTTTTAAACTGCAATTTTCATGCACAGCAACGCCTTGGATGAAATAGCTGTACAGTGTGGTGGGTTAGCAACCTATAAAATCAATAAGAAATTTACACCACTTGTTTCGAATAGAGACACAAATGAACGCGTTCGTACCGAAGCAAGAGGTTCTGAGTGGTCGTTAAGGCCAGTCGGGCTTTCATCCGGCCCCGAGAGAACACACTGCCCGAATCAGAGCAGATGGCATGTCGATCTGTGGAGCATGGAACATCAACCAGAACTTTATCGAACAGGCTTTCCGCATCGCCGGCGTCCGTGGTCTGGCCCATTTCGTCGCGCATATAATGAGACAGTTGGCTTTCGTGAATTGCATCGATTTTTAACCCATTGCCAGAAGCTGGACCATAAGCGTTCAGCGATTGCTGTAGGCGCTCCAGTCGAGATTCCGAATTATCTACACATAATAAGCGACCTAAAAAGAGCACAAAGAAACAATTTTAGTCTTGAATACGAAAACCTAGGGCAGTTGAATATGGCAGATAAAGCACATTTTGCCACAAATACGCACTCACTGAGGTATCGGTTACATTAAAGGCGAAAAAAACTAGTGAGCTGTGTGCGGAACAAGCGTTCCGCTGTTCCGTTCTCACACGGAACGATGCATTGCATTCTCTAGGTTTACCTCCTTACTTTGCTTTACAGAGACCGGCGCCTTGGAGAAGATAAGTTAGATGAATGTGCACGCAATATGATTATGGAGTGTTTGTTGTGAAAGACGACTCCAGCGTAACTGGGCTTTTTTGAAGGCACGCCTTTAGCCTAAGCACAGTCAAGCAGCAGCGTATTGGAGCATGGGTGNGATCATTGAATCACACAGTAGATCACGTTGCGTATTCAGGAGTAGCTGCCTTCGCATGCCGTACATAGTTTCGCCAAGGTCATTACACCTTGATTACCTTCACCCTGGCTCAGCTCGCCTGTCGGGCCGTTTACCGGGTTGTGGCTGCTGAGGCATGTCTCAGCGTCGTGGAAGCAAGGTTAAGAGCTGAGTAAATGATGGAGACAAAACTCTAGAAATACAAGTCCACTTATTGCGGATTGGATACTACGTTCCACGAAGAGACGAATAGAAATGCACCTACCTCAGTGCTAATAGGATATTCAACTTGGAGTAGTGGAACTAATGTATCAGTCGAAAGATCGATCACGGTATAATGACACTTTTTTTCTCAGTCTGAGTAGTCTTGCTATTCTGTAGAGTCGTCAAGATGCCAACACTGTACACTGGCAAGCTCGTAATCTCGTAGAGGGTATGCCCAAAAGGTGGACTGCAATTCCAAAAAGGTAACTAATGTTTTTGCTGCGGCATTATTTTTCATTTTTCATCATATTGTTTAAAGAAGAAAATAAATAAAAAAGCTTACATCGAAATACTGTGTGGTGGGACGGAACACAAATTCTGTACGTTAGTTCAACAATGGCAAGTGGTTGGGAACGAAAACATGATAATCAACAGAAAAGTGTGTCGTGTAACTATATCGTGTAAGTGGAAAATGAAAAAAAACGCTCTGATCAGCTGCCCGGTGGCTGAGTGGGCAGCATGCTCGCGTTCTGACCATGAGGTCCCGGTTTCGATCCCCAGTCGGGTCGATGGATTCACACTGCTGATGGGAACCAACCAGGTCGAAACAGCTGTCCAGTGCTTCCTAGATTTTCACGCTACATTTGCTATATACATGACGTATTCTCATTTGAAATTGAATCAAATCCTCTACTACCGTATCAGACAACGAAATTAGTATGCAAAACAACCTATTCAACTTGAACAACTATTATGGGGTTAGCATAGACTCACTCTATCCGAGGGAACTGATTCGCAATCCATGAAATCCCGGTATTTACAGTGTGCTAAACAGTGATCTCGTTTTTCGCGAAGGAACCAATAACAATTGGCTTACTGGCGTACGCATGTGCGCTTTGATTATTGTTTAATTGATTGCTTTACGCGACTTGCTCTTGGGGCTTCTTGGATGTCCCGGATGGCCTACGCGGTAGTTGGACCGATCTACCGCGTCGCTTAACTATTTTCATGTCTTATGTTGTCGTGCACGCTGCGCATTAGCGACCCGTTGAGTATAGTGACCATTGTGTTATGTTACACAGTTCATCCGGTGTCTATCGTGCGAGATATTATCTTGTGTATTTTTCGCCCGGATTGTGATGAAGGCATTTCTGGTTGTGTAGTGTAATATTGCACCATACAACTGACTTGGGGATAGGGGAGTGATGGACAAGTCGTCAAGATTTATTCGGTCAAAAAAAGGAATACACCTTCATGTGCGACTCAGTACGCAACGAAAATGGCATGCGTACACTGATAAATACTCACTGAGCATCATGGTTTGCAAAGCGGCGATAGATTTCCCACCCGGTGCAGCACACAAGTCCAATAAAGTATCACCCGGTTGCAAATTGAGCGCTAACACAGGGATAATTGAGGCCAAATCAAGTGGGTAGAAATCTAAAGAGGACGTGCGGAATAAAGTAACAGAACAAGAATTGTAGAGTATGCAATCATGAGCTGAGCTGATAAGCACGAAATAAAACTAATATTTTACTTTCAAACATATAGATACGGTATGTATTATGCACAGGCACTACTCAGCAAGGAGATGGCCACCGACGAAGGCTACCAAACAGCAAATGGTGAAGTAGGATGACAGCGGTGGTGTCACAACTTGCGAAATAGAAGACAAGACGTGGACCCCCTATACAACTCGACAACTGCCGCCCCAAAGGACCGGCAACCCAAACTCTGTGAACAGACAATGGTCTCGATTCGTTTACGTAACCGCCTTTCTGCTCTGCCTGATACCAACACTCAAATTGGAAGATAAATTTGGGGTTTCCTTACAAAGGTAAGTGTTTCTAAGTCAGAAGAGCGGGGATACATGCAGTTTGATAGACCAGTTTCAGTTTGGATGAGTAATATGGCCAGTCAATCATGTTTCATTTTCAGTTTTTACAACCATTAACCATGCATTTTCACGCACCGGTTTTGATTTTAGTCTTTTGGCCGAGCATTTGGATAAAAGAGCAGAATGAAGATTAGAATGTTCAGAACAGAGTCAAAGTAAAGACAGAGAATAGACTGTGGTAACAAGAATAAAGAGTAGATGCGCGAGCGCCGCTATTTGCGACACCCAGCCATATCACTTAGTATCTCTAACCATCGGTGACCATGATCTTGGGGGCCCCACGAAACCTGTGACCCAGTCTCCCGGTTAGGGTTTTCATACCCTCGCGCCAGGTCTTAGTTTGACCGCCCTTGACCTTTGTCCAACCGCTTCCTGCCTTGGCAACCGATATGTTGACATGCGCAATACATGTTCCAACCTCCGTAGTCTATTGAGGTTGAGCACTTGTTCCATTGGACGACCGCGATCATACACCGATGATTATACTGGAGACGGTTCCATGGTATGCAGTATAAACTGCTCAGCCAATCAGAGACCGTTCTAAAACAAACTGACACTTACCGAATTGTCCATTTGTGAAGCGTGGATTCCCGAGAAATTGGGTCAAATTTTTACGCAGGCATAAAACACGCAATTGCTCGGGTAGGTGGACCGGGTCTGACAGTACGGGCCATTCAGAATCCACATTGTCTGTCTCGGGAACGAACCGGAACTCTTCGTCCACCGGTCGTGTATAAACCTCACTCTCACTGATAAACTCGGTGACGGGTACAAATTCCGATGGATTATTAAAATCCAAATGGAAACCCGGACGACTGCGTCCTAAAAGCTGAGGCCGAGCGAGCACATTGGGTTGTTCCAGTTTTGTACACTATACGACAGGGAGATAAGGGGGAGTAGAGATGCCGAAGCTAACAGGTATTTACTTTCTACTGTATGGTTGCTCGGCCTCTGCTATTGCAAAGCCTGATCAGAAACTGACACCGTGCAGTGGTGGTTCGCCATCAGAAGAGTGCAAAGCTTTCCACAATTGGTCACCACCACCGCGCAAGTCTCGTAACTGATCAGGCGGACACAAACACTGCAGCGAAAAAAAAACGTTATTATTGACGGTCACATACGTTACAACCGGCAGTGGAACCTGTAAATTATTGGTTGCTTATATCAACTTCATTATCACTCATACACAGGCGACCTTGCAGCGTCCAGGATTCCCAAGACAAAGAAATAATTGCTGGTTTTGGGTCACACATCATGCAAACTTTAGGATTACCAAAGAGCATGACGTGTGGAAATCAATGAAGTCGTTCATGGCCGAAGGGTAGATTCGTTACTGATGTTGGAAGTACAGTGAGGATCTCATAGACACACCTCGTCGCGATGGTAACCTTTTTGGTCTGGTTGGATGAGAGAAATTCTTTCATGCGAATAGCGTTCAGGAGACTAGGGCAACCAAATCAATCAGGTTCATCCCTCTGCATCCGTCACATAACTTCAACGCCCTTTTATGGGGACTTTGGTTTCAGTTTCAGTGTCAGTTTCTACAACCATTGCCCTGCAATTTCGTGCGCCGGTTTTGGATGCTGTCTTTTGGAGCCACATTTGGATAAAAGAGCAGAATGAAGATTGGAATGCTGAAAGCAAATTCAAGCGGAAGATGGAAAATTTATATAGAATAATGAAAGGGGAATAATGAGTGGATGTACGAACGCCACTGTTTGCGACACCCAGCCATATCACTCAGTGAAGCTAACCATTGATGACCATCATCCCGAGGTCCCCAGCCAGGGAGCCTAACGGGCCTATGTGACCTACTCTCCTGGTAAGGGTTTTCATACCCTCATGCCAGATCCTAGTTTGACCACCCTCGATCTTTTCCCATCCGCTACCAGCCTTGGCAAACACCGCTCACCCCGGCAACCTATCTGTTGACATGCGTAACACATACCCCAACCAGCGTAATCTATGGAGGTCGATCACTTGCTCCAGTGGATGACCGCGAATGCCTAAAACTCTACGTCTAACCTCAGCATTGCCCGTCCGGTTTCCCCACCAAACTTCTGCAATGCGATGTAGACAGCGGGGTACGAATACCGACAATCTATTTTTATCCTGTTCCCGTAGAGACCAAATCTCTGTACCGTAGAGCAGGAATGGCCGAACTGCTGCAGCGTACACTCGACCCCTTCACAGACAGCCGGGGACTTTGGTAGCAAAAAAGGTAAGTCAATACTGCTGTTATATGANTGTTGTTCTAGAAATTTGTTTCGTAATCCACCGGCTACGCTTCAATGCTTATTCCTTTGTTTCACGTTACACCTCTTTCTAATACCTTTGTTCTTCCCGTTATATCGTGCCTATCACATTTTCTATTGACTTATTGTCAGGGAATATGTTGATTCATATAATAGAAACTTTGCTATAATCCCAAATGGGCTCGCTAATGGTTTGTTTCATGTAGGGCCAATTGGTTTGTTGCAAGTTTCTACACGGCATTATAGATATGACAACGAAGGTGCTCTTCCGGGGATCGGTTTGAAGACCTCAAACTGCATCCATCGAAATACCTTTGGATGCTGTGACGGTTTCGAATTTGGCCTTCCACACGAATAGCGTCCAGGAGATTAAGGTAACCAAGTCAGTCAAGTTGATCCCTCTGCATCAGTCACATGAATTCTTCACCCATTTATGGGGACTTTGGTAGCAAAAAAGGTAAGTCAATACTGCTGTTATATGAGTAGTCCCAGAGAGCCCATTTCAAACAAGCCAGAGTGGCGAGCAGTCTCATTTTCGTCGTGTAAATGAGGTGTGAGCTGAAAATCTGGGGAGCACGGCATAGCTGTTTCAACCTGGTTGGGTCTTGTCCGCAGTGCAAATCCATCGACCCGACTGGGGATCGAACCCTGGGCATCACAGGTGGAACGCTAAAATACCACCCACACGGACACCGGGCAGCTGATCAGACCGCTTCTGATTTTGAATATACGCGATATAGCAAACTCATCTTTGCGAGCATGTTGCGAGTACCGGTCCTCGCTCGTCTCAGCACTAGTCCCCAGATTTATGCCTCGGTTGGAAGCTTTCACAACCTGGCTTTGTTGCATGAGAGTAATGTTAGGACGGAGCCTAAGAAACCCGTCCGATCGCGCACGCCTCCGAGTCAGGCCACACGCACGCTCGCANGTTTCAACCTGGTTGGGTCTTGTCCGCAGTGCAAATCCATCGACCCGACTGGGGATCGAACCCTGGGCCTCACAGGTGGAACGCCAAAATACCACCCACACGGACACCGGGCAGCTGATCAGACCGTTTCTGATGCTGAATATACACATATTTGCGAGCTTGTTGCAAGTGTCGACCCTCTATTACTTGTATTTGGTCTAAGCGTACGAATGACACGAGCGACTCTTGCTTAACCCCCAACGACAACGCGGAGAGAGAACACAGGTTTTGACCACAGTTAGCGTGTATTCCTCGATAAGTTATCGATATGTCAAAAAAATATAGAACTAATNAAGCAAGAGTCGCTCGTGTCATTCGTACCCCTAGACCAAACACAACAACTGGCGACGGGAAAATTTACGGATCCACAATGTCGATCACGCCGAAGCAGTTACAAGCAATTCTCAACCAGCAACAGGCACAATTCGAGGCCGCGCACCTAAGGAGGATGGAGACCATGTTACAACGTCTCAGCCCACATCTCAATCCAGCAAAACCGGTTAAACAGTCGACATCTATGGACACTGTTGCCGCAAGCATCACTGAATTCCTGTACCACCCCGATGCGGGAACTACATTTGCTTCCTGGTTCAAACGTTGGATAGATGTATTCCGATTTGAATTTGCAGATGCTGATGATGGATGGAAGGTGCCATTATTGCTCCGAAAGCTGGGAACCAAAGAGCATGATCGTTACACAGACATAATCTTGCCCAAAAGTTGACGTGATTTCACTTTCGAAGAAACAGTTGAACAACTTTCAGACACTTATGGTGAAAAGCCGGCTTTGTTCAGTATCCGATATCACTGCCTCAAGTTGGTGAAAAAATGATACAGATGACTGTTTGACACTAGCCAGCATTGTGAACCGGGAATGCGAGAAATTCAAGTTGCGTTCACTGACTGATGAGCAGTTTAAATGCCTGATATTTGTGTGTGCACTTCAGTCTTCCCGCGACGCATCGAGCAAGACCCTAATATCAATTTGCAGACATTAACAGACTAATGCCAGCAGATCGAGATCCTCGAACATGACTCAGCCATCGTTGAGCAACGCGGTCCGGCTACAGCATGCAGATTAAAGGAACCTGTTACTTTACCAACAGACCCTGTTTAAATTGATGGGTCTCGATTGGATTGAGAAGTTCAGTCTTTTGGATGTGCCTCTGAACAGCGTCTGTTAACGTGTCTATGCACACAGAAAGTGCGTCGTCTACCGAACACTTGTCTGCAAATCTGACTGCAACCCTCAAGGAGAAGTTTTCATCAGTGTTCCACGATGGCTTGGGGGTGTTGCTTTAAGATCCAAGCTTATCTGTGCCTCCGTCCGGATGCAAAGCCTGTTTTTCGACCCAAGCGCCCAGTCAC
>UZAN01054726.1:0-15194 GCA_900618425.1 Echinostoma caproni | reverse complement strand
TGTGCACAAAAAACCGCAATCTACCGAAAGGAACAGGTAATTCAGAATTGATCAAAGAATGCTGTTCTCAATTATAACAATAGAAAATCAATAATAATAACGTGGATAATCGGCTCAGACTAACTTTGTGCTCAGATCGCATTCCGGGTTTGTAGGTAGCCTAGCTGAATAAGGAAGAACAGAAATCTTCAGGGTCTACTCGTATGCTTTTACGACGTAAAGAGGTGAATGAAGAAGAAACACATTCAAAACGTTATTATATAAAGGATGAAAAGAGGGGGAGAAAGTTTTGCAAGCTGAATAAGGCTGAACTGCGACATGCTGTTAAGAATGCCCACGAAGGATAGCGGCAGACGCTGGATGGAAACTGAGGGACAGGGTGATGCGCATACAGTCTTTCGGGGATAGATCGGTTAGAATAACAAAAGGGCAAAATAAGTAAGCGAGATAAAGCGCAAGTCAAAGAAAAACACATTACGAGATAAACAAGTATAGAGAATGAATTTTGACGCAAAACACCAAAAAAACGTCTTCTCACCATCTGGAATAAATTTCAGAGCATAGACGAGTTGTTTCCGGAAGTAGGGCAAGCATGTCATCAGTCGGGTCCAGGTTGAGTAGTAGGAGATCTCTAATCTCCTTCGAACGAAACCTTCTGATTACGCAGATGGGTCGATGAATAAGATGATTTCCGTCGTCTACACGAGATAAAATAGAAGTGATATCTTTCTTATTCGATTCATTATTCTTTCGAGTATTTATTTTGGGGTAGAGGGAGACTTAGGCTATTGTACTTGGGTGAATTAATTCACAGACACAATGTCACTCACCACTGCAAAGCTTTAAAGACCACTGTTGCTATCAAGGTCATGTAATCGACCACAAAAAAACTCAACAGCCAGTATTGGACACCTTTGCGGAAACCAATTACTTATTTGTTTAAACATCCAACATCCAATAACACCAGTGAATGGAACACACACCATGTATTATCTGTTATGTAACTGTCAAATCATGACCAGTCTGAAAAATATATTGATGATGTGCGGAACTCATTAACCTAGAGTTACCCGGTTGATTTATCATAGAATCGATTAGCAAACAGTGTTGAAGACGATCGCTTTTGACATAGTTGTGGTGGTTTATTTTCTTTCCTTTTGCTTCTAAGTAACTAGTCTATGCATAAGGATCAATAGGTTGAATGGGTGTCTCTGATAATGACTACCGACTCACGACCATTCAAGGATACATCGGCGCAGATTTCAATCCACCACAGATTCACGTTTCGTTCACCATACAAAATGCTGGTTAGAAAATAACCTCGGAATGTGAGGACCCCGGCCTTAAGTTGGCCCCCACGATAACACTCGTTCAGGTCGGACAGGGACATCGGTCAAGAAATGGCTTCGTAGTTTGGTCGACGGCCTTTTGGGCAGACGGCCTAACCATTTCAGATGTCTCCATTGCAGGAAAACCCACCGACGTTCTGTAATGATGCAAGGTTTGCGAATGTCTGTGTTGGAAATCTGATTCTGCCCTCTCCATTTTGCCGTACGACATAGATAACCTTAATCAAATGGCCTTGGTTCTAAGTAACCGTGTTTCTGAACCATACGAAGTAAATTGTGGGTCTGTGTAACCGCAACCTAGTTTTCTGGCTTATTTATCGGTGAATTTACTCTTCTATCACAGCGTTTACCAGTGCATGAAAAATAAGTAAGCAAGAAAAACATTCATTTTAACGGTTAAAAATTACACTTTAATCATTCCGTGACTGTTGAACCGATTATCTTCTTGAACTATTAAGCATATGCTGTACACAACATACCACTTCGCACTACCAAGTTTAATATAGGTGAACGTTTAGCCGATTCGACACACACGAAACCAAACCACATGAATTAATGTCTTCATTTGCACTTTTCAGTGAACATCGTTGAACTGGAAACTGTCACCATGTTACAAGAGTGATATTCTGACGAAGACGTCCAGATTGATGTATGCTCTGTTATCGATCTGCGTTAGCCAGAAGAGATTCAACCAGCATTCCACACAATGAAACAAAACAAAACCAGTTTTCTCAAGTTGGTTTATCAAAGTGTATTAAATTCATGAAATAATCCCACGGTTGCTCGATAAATTGGAATTGGGTTGGGTAAAGACATTCGTGAAATGGTAAAAACCGAAAGGCTATAATGTACAAGATAGAAAGAGAGGGAGAGAGGAAGCATTGCATGGAGTTAATATCGGTTCCCAAGGGCACTGTTGGTCAAACGTTTTAAGCCACAGTCACGAGGTTTAACTGTTCAACGCTTCCCAACTTCCTCACCCATTCGTATCCCACAACAGCCAGTTGTTTCACCGAAATCGCCAATTCCGGTGTGAAATGACACCGCAATTGGGGTGTGGTTATGGCGTGAGTCCTTAATCCTCAACAACAATGGCTCACAAGCACATGATGTCAACTGTTTTGTCTCTGTCGCGTGTTTATTTGTGTATACCTGTGCGTGTGAGTGAGTAATGATAAAATAATAGACTAAAAACCAAGAAACATAAGTCGAAGAACGGTGAGTAGGTGTGCAGTAAAGTCTACCGAAATGTCTTCACTAGTCGCCCCCCCCCCGCACCCTCATCCAATTGCGTTTGCAGAACTAAAGTTCTCAAGCGAAGCGTTTAATCACATGAACACACCGGGAGACCGAGATTGAAGTTATTTTTACAATAAAAACACTATAAGGTCACTTTGCTCTTATGGATTTTTGAACAGAACTGGACATATATTCCATAAATAATAAATACGAGTGGCCAATTTGAAGATGAAAACAGAAACATTCGGTTGAATGTCGATCCACAAATTACACAAACCAAGTACACAATGAGGTGAAACAAATCAATCGGTCCGTACATTTCGTTTCGATCCTTCAGGACGTGGTCAGATTTTGTGCTGTAATGATCAGTGTAGGTTCCTCGTTTTCGGACAGGATATCCATTCCAATTTTTGCATCATTGTAATCCTATTATGTAAAGATAATCCCTGATTAATCGGTCTCTGAAAACAAGCATTCACCTTCCAATGGTCGGTCGTTCACACCATGAGGATGTTGCAGTTTTCAAATCTATTGAAATGCATCAGATTTCCATTCGTTGTAATATGTACTTCTTATGTTGAAATGAATTTTCATTTAAATATTATTATTATTATTATTATTATTATTATTATTTTTAGTAGTAGTAGTAGTAGTAGTAGTAGTAGTAATATTGTCAGTATCAGCATCACCAATACTATAATTATCTAGATCGTGATAATCGTCATCACTGTTATGTTCAAAAATCTATCAAAAGCATTTGATAATTATCATTGTTCAAAGGAGGAAGCGTCTTCAGAAATAAAATACTGGTACACAACTTGTTTTTTTGTGATCAGTGACCAGCACCATAAATCTCACAATAAACAAAGAGTATAGGTGGCCAAAAGGACACGTTTTATGGAGCACAGTGAATGAGAATAGCAATAGTTTTAGGGAATTTGTGTTCGTGTGTGAATAAAATACTGAACATAAGAGAAAATAACAAGCGTGCTTACAAACGTGGAAAACAGAAGAGTAGTTCTCACTTGTGCGTTTATATCCATAAACATAACGCTATTTTCACGAACTATTGGTTAAGAAAACCACGTGAGAAACAAATGATATCGAGGCAATTATATTCTTCTACTTAGATGAAGATTACTGCTGAAGTTTGAATAGTGTCACTTTGAGATGCTTTTATCGAGTATAATTTCATTTTTCATATTTTTTTCATTTTCTTTGGACATTTTTATTGAGTATACAAAGGTAAAATTTTCAGAAAGGGGAAGAGGCCAATCAAATGGCTACCATACAACACACATGATGGGGAAAGATAGGAGGTGATGGTGGGATTCAAATACACGTCCTCCGGGGTGATAACTGGTGATGTTGCCACCGGGCCACCACCGCCCATCGGGGACAAAAGCCAGACGGACACCAAAGGGATTGTGTAGTGAGCGAATTGCTGATTGAGAGGAACAATGGCGTAATGCTTCAAATTCAAATTTTTATTATGGGATATAACTTACAAAGACTTCGCTTTTACGAATCCCATAGAGTGTTTACACATTGGTTGAGATCACGATTCACAATATCACAGTTAGTCCATGGAAGTAAAGTAGTAAAGTAATGTTTTGATGAGCACAGGAGAATATATCATGTAGTTTGGTGTTGAAACGTATGATCAATACAAATTTCCAATTTTCCCTTAGGTTTTCCATTAACCAACACACTAGTTCAACCATTTTTTTCAAGTGACCAACTAGTTAGGCCACCAACTTGTGATCTCGGAGGCCTGGGTTCGAACCACTCCACCGCCGCCCATCTTTCCTGATTCTGTATCTTCCAGGCAACCTTTATATGGCGGCACCCCTCCCTGAATATTGGCTGTACGTTTGTATAGTCAATAAATAAAAAGGCATTTATTTATTATTTATTTATTTATCATAACCTCTTTTAAGTTTCTGATTGCGGTTCACGATGTATTTTACAGCGGGTCAACTGTAAACAACATTCACTTTCGATTTATCCCCTAAGTAGACATATAGCTGAAACAGGTAACTATTTGAGTTACTACATTGCCTTTTCACGAGTGGGTTTTGTGTGAGCGCAAATACGAACCGATCTTTCACGGAACCATGTAGACCTGCCAAACTTGGGGTTTATAAAAACTGATTGAACGTTCGACCCCTATAAATCAGTCTTAAATTGATCTCTTTGTTATCAGGAAAATCTTATTTCTTTTTCATAGAATGGTTTAAAACAATTTAATAATCATCAGTCAGTCACACCCCACTTGCTGGATTCGGTTTGCTAGAAGTTGACCACAAAGTAAATTATACTTAGTGACCTTGAAACTTGCCACTGAGATGCCGCGTGCGTGGGAAAGTCATTTGCGCGGTTCGAGTGATTTCGTACTTGTTAATACTGAGCATTCCAACGGATCAAGCTGTTGCCCCACAATCAATGATTTCTCTATGTCAACTCAATGGGTTGTTTTCCTCTTCGAGTTGCACCACAAGCCCTCGCGATTTGCGCATTGGCCTTAGGTGAGAGAACAGCCAGAGACACCTAAAAGCCACGTGAGTTCTACGAACTGTGTATAGGTTAGAACGGAAATAGGGAGTAAAGTCAGTAAAGTCAGCAACAGCACGGAAAGAAAGAGAAGCATTCATGCAGGAGTAATTCAGTTACTCCATGTTACTGAAAATTTGCCGAGTTGCTCCAAATTAGGCGGCTCGTATTATCAAGCGGTGCACACTGTCAGGTTCGATACGGTCAGTTCATAAAATAGTACGGTATGAATTTAATGAAACTCTGTTCCAGCGGGATACGATTCACTTCATTATCGTACTTGACACAAATCTAAGGTTTACCGTGCCGATAGAAAAGCTTGAATAAGTACATTATAAGGTAGAAAGAATGCCAGATTTTCAGTAGCCCTCTTACTTTTGAAGAAGCAAAATCACTTTAATAATTCTTGTCGATGACTTTGGTAACGTGAAATGTTCAAGAAAACATACGAGACAATCTCTCCCACCGATGCCTCTGTGCTCGTTCCATCACAATATCCACCACACACCCCCCCCTCTCGCCCCCTCTCGCCTTACGAATGAGTCAATGATTTGAGGCTAAATGCAACGATATCATTCGAATAGACAATGATAGAAATTCATGAGCAGTTTCAAAATCGTGCAATGTATATAAATATTATTTTTTAACAAATCCGGACCAAATGATGTTAGGGTGCATCGAAAAATCGATGCGCCATGCGTTGTTTTATTTTGAATGTTATAATATTAATAACACAGCGATGACGGTAGAGAATTATATTCGCCGACGTTTCGGTTACCGTGGATAACCTTTCTCAAGGCAGGTTTTACAAGCAAATGACTCAGGTCAATAGATATTTCATCCGTTGACTTGTGTTTCTTTCCTCTGAGTCATTTGATTGTAAAACCTGCCTTGAGAAAGGTTACCCATGGTAACCCAAACGTCGGTGAATATAATTCTCTACCGGCATCACTGTGTTACTAACATTATAACATTCACAATATATAAATACTACTTCAGAGATATTCGTATGTAAAGTTTTCTATAGTTCTAATTACTTTTTCTTTGCTCTTTTGTAAGTTTATGTTGTTTAACCACCGCTGTAAGTGCGAAAAATTTAGATGAAAAATAAACTGCAATAATAAAATATATAAATAATTCACACGATTCAATGTCTTGTCATTCACAAAAATAAAGTCCACATCGTACTCATGTAAAAGTAAAAAATTGACATAAAGTTCTATGTCAGTGGATTGAAATCATTTTATCTGTTCCCTGCTGAGAGAGTAAGTTCGGTCTCGGGTTGAACAAAACTCTTAGCAGAATAAAAATGCAATCCGATCGATGATTTCTGTCATTTGCATTGCATTTTGTGTTTTCATATCGATATCAAGAGCTTGCTCGCAGTTGCTGGCCTCGAATAAATTCTCAACGTTCAGAAATTGTTGGATCGTCAATTCATCGAACATGCATTGCATCACAAACGCTGTAATTGCAGCGTTTTCTGGAAACGTGACGCAATGACTATTCGGTAGAGTTGCGTGGTGTTAACTAAACATTACCTGGAATTTCTTTGTTTTCATTTATCCTCCGCATGACTAGGAGACACGTGCCATTAACAGAGTCATCTTTGACAATGATAAATGATCTATTTCGCTCTCTCGTTTATCCATCTGGAAGGTTGCGAGGTGGTCCGTCAGGATCGATAGTTGCGCTATCTGCCTTAATTGAACTAAATTAGATAAAAATGGAGGTTTGGCGAAATTATCTAGTGAAAAAATAAGTGTAGCGTCTTCGGAAAGTGAGATGAGAGCAAAGTATATTGTACACCAACTCACGTTCCCATAAATGATCATCGATTGGTTCAGTCAGTAACAGGTAAACCGTTTCCTAAACTTTAATGCAAAAGATCACAGCACGTAACAGCAGGTTGAGAACTTTTGAAAAATATCACATTAAACGTTGTACAATACTCTCTTCAGTTAGAAACTAAAGATTGCCAAGACTTGACTTGACTTGTATCCGTAACGAAACATTCGCGGAATAACCAGTGGGCATTGCTTCAAGCAATCAACCAGTAATTTATATTAGACAGTGTATTTGCTTCCATCTATGGGCATCCTTGTAGTATGTTTTGTGTGTATCTAAGCAAAAACCAAAGTTGCAAATGAATGTAATGCTTGCAAACAACAATTTGTGTCAATTCAATCAGACTGTGCACTCTCACAACACATTCAGGTTGTGCTTGATATGATTGTTACAAACTGGTAGTTTAATTTGTTTTGAAAAAGTAATTCGATGACGGTAAAATAGCCTTCAGGGAAAATGTCAGGTCCGTGGAAAATGTTCAAGCGGAAACAAAATGCCTCAAGTCAAGTCAATTCCAGCTTCTAATAGGATGAATTTTTTATTACATTGAAAAGTGGATTTCCACGCAGACAACTCAAGTTTACTGTTTGATTTCAGAAGTAATGCTTTATTTATATTCCGCTTGAATAATCCCCAATGATACCGTTTATAATTATAATTCATATTATATTAGACCAATAAGTTTACATTTGTTTAGTATGAAAATGCGCAAGAATAAGCAGCTGGAAAAAAGAGATATAATTATCAGTAAATTGTAGTCCACACTTGGAGTTCTCGTTTAATTTCCTGCAGAAGCGACTAATATTGGCTCCCATTTTGAATGAATCTTATAAAATAGTTAAGCACAGTACAAAAGATTTCAAACTTTAAAACCCATAGATGAAGGTATTTCTAATTGGATGGAGATCGGTGTTTAGAATGTATATAATGTCGTGCTTTCAAATTTATCCTTATATTTCAGCAACAGTTTAAGTGAGGTCGTTCGTTAGCCAACTGTTTTTCACATGCTGAAGCCCGGAGGAGTCCAAAGATCGCCAAACGGGTCTTCGCGTTTCTGCTTTTTGTTAAATAGACATTTATCTTCGACCGGAGCATAATTTTAAGTCAATATGGCTTTCTTGATTTGAAAACGTTAGTCAACTTCAACTTCAAATTTTTATTATGGGGAAAACTTACAAAGACTTCGCTTATCAGATAGTATAGGATGTTTACACTTTATGTTCGGGACATGATTCACAAGATCACAGTTAGTCCATGTACGTAAAAGGGTAATTTAAATTTTGTGACGAACACAGGAGAATATATTATGTAGTTCGGTGTTCAAATATAATGTTTGTCAGACCATCACATGGATGGTTGGCTGTTGGAAAATCCGATACACTAAGATCATATCACCTCTGATTTGACTATATTGAGACCAGTATAGCAACAATGTTCACCGCTTTTTAGCTTCTCTTCTCCGTGCACACGATCATAAACTATATTCAAACACTTTCGAATCGTATGAAGCGAAATCCGCGGCTAACTCCTAACAAAAGCCCACTGACATTCTCACAGAGAATAGTAAACCACAGTAAAGGGAACAGAATTCAATGCATAGGATGAAAAACAGCTAGTAAGTTAAGTCAAGTCAATTCACGTAAAGCTGTATGCACCCAATAGGATGAATTTTCAGCATTTTCGACAAGTTACAGTGGGAAAACGGTAAGCAGTGAAAAAAGAGAAATATACATTTGATAAATGTAAAACAAACGGATTAAATAAAATCCTAATGTGACAGATGATTGTTCTAGTCAGTAATAATATTTGCTTGCTTGACCAAGATACGAGCAAAATAAGTGATCAAGCTGTTTTTGTGTGTGGTGGTGCGTGCACAAATAATCCGACATTGGGAACGGGTACTCGGATGAGACACCGATTTATTGAGATGGAAGTGCAGACAGTGTTCTTCATTGGACAGGATATGGCTGATAAATCGATCGCATAAATCAAAATGCTTGCTCACAGTCAAGTCAACCAAAACGGTCTTTGAAATGCTACTGCAACGAGAAAGAAGTTTAAGGGATCTGGAAAAGAGAATAAAGTTTTGCTCCTTCAGACTAGGGAAATATAAGAGGGAACAGTACAACCAATGTGGAAGAATGCATGGAGTCGAAAATTTAAGAATTACATTTAGGGAAACGCCGAGCTTTTTAAGCCTAAAAGCGTAGAAGGATAGCCTACGAACCCTAATATAAATGTCTTAAACATGTCTGGACCAAGAAAGTAGTGTGACAAAGTAACTCCAAGATATTTCACTGAGTTAGCTTTGGGGATGGTAATACCACTAACAGAAAGTTCAGGCTGATTATTCAATAGGGTTTGATAAGGCATACGTGTTTTAAGGCTAAAAGAAACATCCAGACACTTATCTGCATTTAGCAATAAAGATCGAGAAGTCGACCAACTAAAAGGTTTATCTAGACAAACTTGAAGTTGACAGAAACAATCAGGAACAGTCGATGGAAAACCGATCACTACGTCATCAGCATTCTTGCAGGCGATAAAGTGGGGAGGGATGGGAAGGTTCTTGATATACAGTGAAACAATCAGGGATGCTTCCAGATGACATGCACAAATTGAACAACTCGGAACTAGGTGAAGCAAGTTGTTCAGCACACTCTTTCAGTAGGAAGTGGGATAACGAATCAGAGCCATGTGCCATGTTTGATTTGAGGGACTTGAGTACATTCAGGATTTCCACAGGGGTGACAGATTGATTCTCCCCATTAGATGTAAATAAAGGTGGTGTTGAGTTCCTTATAGTAGCATTTGCGAATTGACGGGTTAACTCCTCAACATCCAGAAAAGATCTGTTGTGTGGTCCACAGAGCTGCTTCGAGGCAGACCACATATCGCGGTAGCTCTGGTTTCCCATAAGAGTTTCGATATATATCCGATTTAGGCGCTATATTTCCATTTTGATCAATAATGATAAACGTTTGACAGCACTGCGCCTTCCAGTCCTGTAAGCCTTTCATTTATCACGACGAAGCCTTCTTAGAAGAGGCGAAGATAATCTGTCAGTTCGAATAAATAAGGTCTCAACTGGGCAACGCAGATCATAGCAAAAATTAAGATAAGATGTAAGATGCTCACAACTGGAAGAGTTGTCAGCGTTGGTGAAGACAGTGAAATCGGTAGATGAAACCATATCTCTCAGTTTGGATAAGTAATCAGGAATGCGACTTCTCCTTCTGATGGTTTTAGATGTGGAACGGTTCACATGGTGATGAAAATATTTACCGTAAATCTTAGGGTGCAAAAATTTAGAGCAATGATCGGAGCTACCTATGAGAGCCCTCTTCTCAATGAAAAAGATTTCGGGGTTATTTACAAAAATCCCGTCAAGTTGAATACCAAGCCGGGTAGGAAAATTTACAAGATCCGCTAAGCCTAAAGTTGTTGGAAACTAGATATTAAAACGATTAAAATCACCAGAAGCAATGTATAAAGACTGGTCTATAACTGTTACAAGTTGTGAGGAGAAAGAATCGACAAACAGACGAATATCAGGGACAGGCGTGTCGGGAGCGATGTAAATGTTCGCTAATGTAATATGATGAAAGTGACTGATAAATCGGGGCTTACAGTAAACAGAAATACAATTTATCTTGGCAGTATTAAATTGAAAACATTTACGAGCGTTTTTGCACCATTTCCTGTTGACGAACGTGACGACTCCATCACCTCTGTGGAGGAGATTCACATTACGGTCGCCTCGGAATATGTCAAATCCATTAAGATGCACGACGTTGTCCTCAATGTCAGGATGTAGCCAGCTTTCCTGGAGAAGAATTACCCGTACATTCTTGAATTCTTTTCGGTGTACCATGCTCCTGACATCATCGAGTGTTCCCATGAGTGAACGAATGTTACATGAGATAATAGATGGAACAGACAAATTATCAACAGAACACCGCCCAAGCGCCACACGCCAGCCAGTACGGTGTTTTTTATGGTGTCATTGACCAGACGTTTGCAGTCGTTTGAAGCGATTTCTCACAGAATGGGCAAAAATCAGAAACTGATGTTTCTGAGTGATAAACTGCAAGGATTTAAAAAATGTGGCTTTGTAGGACAACATTTGACCTTGAGAATTTAACGAGTTGATTCAAAAGTGATGACCACGCGTTCTTCCACAGTAACTTTACGAAAAAATATTCCACGATAACAAGGACTGCCAAATTTAGAGGTCCTGCTTCATGCAGTATTGTGTATTTTCCGCAAATTCTGCAGATCTCTAATACTTGTGCATTAAATACTCCATCAATACTCCATCCATTCGTAGGCCAGAGTTAATGTCGACCCGTAAATGCTCATCCCCCGGGAGACATCCTTTGATGCTTGTGCTCTAGAAGGGGACCAGCGTTATTCCTCTGGTGGCAGATCATTTGCTGCCCAGAACTTTCTCTACCCCCGGTCTGTTTCAACCAACAGTTCGTAAGGCTCAGTAAACTTAGATATTTTTACACCCAACCAAAAGTACAATGTAAACTCTGTAGGTTACAACAAGCTTCATCTTCGTAAGTTTACCGCTACCGACTCTATTTGGTTTTTAAAAACTGCAGTTTATCCATACTGAAGTCGTTTCTTCTAGCAGGCTAATCTTGTAGTGCACAAACTTCAGTCCATGCCCCCCCCTCCGCTCCCCCACTCCCCTGCGGTCTGGTGCCGGCAAGTTTTCCTTTTGAAAATCATACTGTCCGAATATCAAACCATGCTGTCCGCCTATCATTTCGAATTGTCCTCCTATCAAATCCAGCTGTCCATGTACGACTCTGACCGCATCAGCGTTTCCAGTTCCATGTACTGTTCAAGCCTTATTGCGGTATCTGCATAGTATCCATACAGCACAAAAAATTTCCAGTCCCTTGTTAAAGCACAGGCTGGGATGGGGTGAAATTCCTCAATCACACAAGGCTCCCGAACCCACAACGTACTCCACTCGCTTGTTCTGTACGTACCGATGCACGTCTGAATGGGCTAAATGTTTTTTCCTTGTCCCCTCCCCTCCTTCACTCTGAACCACCACCTCGTGTNCACTCGCTCAGTGTACCGATGCAGATTCTATACCTTGTCTCGGTTACTGTTACTGAGGCACCAACACAATTCTCAAACCCCTGGATACAAAACGGCAAACACGAACACTGATAATATTACCAGAAATGGATAATATACCTACATCAAACCAACTGCATTTGAAATGGTGTAAAGGGAGTTTACGAAATATGCCACTTATTGTGCGACTGTTGCGTAAACGTATAACAGATTTAGGGCTCGAATGGAAGAATCTTTTTCAGATCCGAAGTTCCGTGACTATCGTTTCTGAATTCGGCAACATATACCGCTGAAATTGTATGTTCCGAGTAATTTTCTTCTCCATGCAATATACCTCGAAAAATCAAACATATTTCTTTCTTTAGTTATTCGAGGTCCATTACCGCCTAAATGTGACATTTTGAACTGCTACCACTCATTCTCCGCCCCATTAAAGTTAGCAAATTAATGGATGTGCCCGGTTGATATTTACCTCAGGTACACAAACATTCTTTTCTAATGGAAACTACAACAATGAATATCAATCAGTGCGGAGAAACCGATGACCCCTGGCCATGCTTTTCCGAGGATCCCCGATTTATGATGCGGATTAAATCAGGCAATTGAAACTGTTTTTGAAACAATGCCCGATTACTTTCCACATTTTCTGGGATACTCCAAACATGGTATTCTAAATGGATTGCGCCATTCACTCAAGATTTTGTTGTTGTTGACTGTGTAGAGCAAAGGTAGGGGTTTTGACGTGCAACCCACGGTTTGGGTCCCGTCTGTGAACACAAAAAGTACGCACTTCTAGCGAGTCTGAACAAGTACAAAGCAGCCATTTAGTTCTCTTTGTTGATTGTCAAAAGCAAAGCTATCCCAAATTAAATCCGCATAAATACGTTTGCTTGTCTAGGAGATGAATAAAAACAGAACTACATCTTTTTATTAGAAAATCCGACACTTTGACTTGGTCAACCGAATTTTGATCCCCTATAAACCTATAAAACGGTGTGAGTGAATACCCTGAAAAAATAACTTGATGCATTTTGTAACATACTCGTCCTGCTAGTGCTAGAGGGAGGGAGAAATTCACAATTCAATGTCAGTCTTACCAAGAAATGGCCACAGTGACAAAAGAAAATCAGTTTTACGCTGCACAAAGGCGTCTTCAGGATAGAGACAACCGATGAATTCCGCGAGTATTAACCTTGAAAACATTACTTAATTCCTTACACCTTGACGAACAGAACATATCAACCCTCTAAAAACAAGTTTACTAAAAACAATCCGGGTTATTTAGAATATAATGTTTGTATTAACACACTCGGGAATGATGCACTGTTAACGATAGTGAAAGTTGATTTCATTTATTTGAAAATCAGCGAATCCCAACCAGGTAAATGCTGTTGTTCTTCTTGTCATCAGTGCGTACAGTTTGGTGTCCCAAGCCGGGACCTGAACTGCCCACATTCAAGTTAGCGGTCGAAACCCCTGAGCCACCCGACACACGGTTGACCTACTGAGTGAATGGCCCAATCGCTTTAGAACATAATGTTTGGATGCTCTTTTGTCGGTTTTTCACAGGCCTCGGACACTGTTGGTCAAATCTAGTTGACTTTGATTGACTTTATCTCCGCTGCAAACCACTGCTTCAATCTGACTTTATATTACCAATTCCTCGTAAGGCACATTGTTTAGCAAAAAAATATGTGGTTCGAAAATTGTATTCTGCGATTAAACTTTCCTGTATGGTAATGATTCTCCTAGTCCATAGTCCGTATTCCATTTCGTCGTACCTGAGTATCATTTGGTCTTGCTCAAAGTATCTTTTCTCCTGGTTACACAGCGATCTTTGTTGTGAGCAGGAAAATGAATGTTCCCACCTCAATCTAGCTGCTGAAGGCCTACGGAAAAGCCGTCTACCATGATGGCCACACACAAAATCGTAAGGAGCAAAATCCGATGGACAGTTGAGTGAAAAAATAATTCAACTTGAATGATACCTTTGATCAACAACTGTGTAGACTGTGCATTCAAATTTGTGACCGAGATTGCATATCGCACACTCTTCTTCTGTTTGTTACGTTTTCTGTTCAAGTATACCATAGTCCTCATTGCGCAAAGATTTAATAACCTCAATTAGAACTGACAACCAGGAAAACAAGTAGATGTAAGATATTGTGGTGTTAGAAAATGCTTATTGCATACCAATTTCTTCATCCTTCATTCATACCATTAGATCATTGGAATACCGTGCGGTAATACACAATGGGCGTGGTAACACTGGCAGCTTGGCCCACCCGAGCGCTTCTCTTGTCCACAAACCCACGTAATCGTCAGGCCCCGAAACCAGTTGCTTAGTAACGTTCACTACGGCCGTTTGTTTGGACAAGATTAGCGTGCATTGAACCGGGACGAGAAGAGAGGGAAGGTAAAATGCATTTACGGCTAAGATCGATAAACTCTGTGCTATTTCGCACTTATTTTCGGAAAACGCAGTTGAGACTGTGTGGATGGATTGGGACGGATGATGTAGGCGTGAGGTATGGTGATGTGTGAACAGAAATGCTAAGTGCTTGCAGAGTCGGTGCGGAATTGTGAGTAGATGTCGCGTGCGTGTGTGTCCGTACTTGAGCAAGGAGACAATGCAAGCAATTAATTACATTATTCTCACTGAATATGGAAGCTTCATTTGAGGCCTTGCTTTTACTGTAGATCAGTCAATGAGAGCATAAATCAACCTACATATTGATCACAACCACCACCACCACCACTGGTATATTCGAAACTTTGGGGTTTGAGGTTCAAACTGCACCCATAATGACCCACGAAACTTATGTGGCTAAAAATTGCACCGTTACCGTATTCCACTGTAAGTTTATCCGACTGAGTTGCATATGGTTCATCAAACTCACTATCGGTTAGGACTTGAATTGTCGATTCGCAAAAAACAAACAGTCCATGCTTGGGAATTTACGTTTATTCCGTCTATTGTTCATCACACTGAGGTGTACGGTAAAAAGAGAAGACGTCGATAAAACTTTCCTGGATAGTTGCACTCGTTGAACTATGCAGAGCTGATGCTAATGCTCAATCAGGCACATACACAAACAAACTAAT